>VWZO01011298.1:635-26081 GCA_013396975.1 Bucco capensis | reverse complement strand
ATGAAGAACTTCCGCCTCCCTAAAATCATACTGTATGGTGAACTCGCCAATGGCTGTCTCAAGAGAGGAGCCCCAAAAAGGAGATACAAGGACTCCCTGAAACAATATCTCAGCCTTGGTCACATTGATCACCTTAACTGGTCCACTCTAGCCTCCAATCGGGAGGTCTGGAGACAGACTATTTTTAATGCTGCGGATGTTTTTGAAAGGTCGCGCAGGATGACTCTTGAGGAGAAAAGACAGCGTAGAAAGAATCGTGTCTTGCAGGTTATACCTCCTGGGGAGTCCTTCTGCTGTGCCTTTTGCAACCGCTCTTGTCTGTCCCGCATTGGCCTTTTCAGTCATCAGCGTGCTTGTAAAAAGCGCTGATGAAAAGCATGGATGGAACCCTCCCTGGATCTTTGTTCGCGAAGCCTAGCCATGATTGATTATCATTTACGATGTTCATTATTTACAGTAGAGTTTTTCTGGGTTTCGGGTGACACATTAAACATAGCTTAGGGAAGTGTGCCTGTTGCTTACCATAATATATATATTCTTTAGCTGTGTGAGATTCTCAGCTGAAAAATGCTTTGAGAGCATTGTCTGTTGTTTTATCTCAGTGGCAGATGAAGTTTGATAAGATATGTAGGAGGAAAAAAAGGCGCTATAAATCTGCACAATTACACACTGAAGTCCTCCTGAACTTCCACACACTTCTGCTATGAAAGCTGACAGAATCTATTGGCAGCAGTGCTTTATCTGGCACTAGAGGATAGGCAAACAACAATCAACACAGAAGAGGCTGCAAGAAATTGTCCCCCACAAGTTTCTACTGTGGTAGACAGAAGATCAATTTCTCATTCAGAGGTGAAGATTCAGTAGAGTACCTACAGAAGACTCACCTACTGGGATGTTCTCTCTCCTTTTATAGAATATCACAGCCTTCATTAATAGTTAATGGATATTAGGCTGCAAGCATGCAGAAGGGAGTTAAAGAACAGACTTTAACAAATTGCTTAGTAAATCTGCTTATACATTGTGATTTTATTACATATTTATTACATATTTTTAATTGCTAGCTGATGAGCCACTCTGTGCTAAATGAAAACCCAAAAAACTGAATGGATCCATTATGTTTAATAGAGGGAGCTGGAGTCTAGGTCTCTGTCCAACTATAACTTGATAGTGCTGATTTTTAAAGCTCGAAATTGAACTCAAACTCCAGATTACCTAGAAGTAAAGGAACAGTTACATCAGCTATTCTGGTCCACACCCCTGCACAGGTCAGCAGATGGCATGTGCATGGGCCCTGTGCACCTGCTGGCTCTGTCCAGTTTCTGTTATCTCTGACCATATAGCATGGTTAAAATGCAAATCTGTACCCAGTGTTGTAACACATGGAATCTGAATTACAGTGCTGAGCATTGCCATCATAATTGATGCTACAAATATTTCATTTATTTGAGGAGGAAACACAGATAATTTTAAAGTTTTTATAAGGTTTCTTACTCAACATTGCAAATAAATCAATTAGAAAATGTGAATGTATTTAAATGTAACATGGTAACAGGAAGCTCTTTTCAAGCTGAAGTACACTGGGGCTCATAAATTTCTCTGCACTAAGTACTATAAAACTACAAAATTCAGACAGAGAATTTGTTGCAATCCCAACAGATTCGTGTACCTGAAAAATCTTACATTAGATCATCATAGGCTCTTCCAGCTTCTCATACAGGTTAACCTAATGGACTGGGACTTCACCTGCCATATTTTTTTCATTATTCTTTCTGCCAATTAATCATTGAACAGGTTTCAACTGAAATTTTAACATACATGACTATGATTACTTTTTAAGTTTTTAAAATTTTCATATAAAAAAGCCATAGTAGATTTTTTTTATCTATTTCCTGGAATTTGTATCACAGTTACAATTCTCCCATGAGGACTGTAATTATCATCAACTAGTTCTTCCACTCATGCTTGTGAGGGAGTTGTACCTCAGGGTGGAAGGTGGAATGTGATGCTGCTGGATTCTATCCAGCAAGGTATCTGTAAATAAACATTGATTGGCCTATTTCTTTCAAGCTAGTATAATGGAAAAATCTGTTTGTCTTGAAGGTTCTACACAGATATTTTCTTGCAAGAAGTATTATTCTACATCTTTAAAGTGAGTGATTTTTCCTTGTAAGAGAGAAAAAATGTTAAAGATCCAGCATTGAGTCCAATTTCATTACTGTAATTTAAAAACTTTTGCAAATATTTAAGAGAACTTTAGCATAAAACAAACAATCGCAGTCTTCACAGAAGTCTTCGAACAAAATGTTGCCGCACTGCTACAGCATTAAAAAATTGAAACCAGAAGTGATTGGACAAGTGTCATTGTCACAGTTAAAATAAATGCAAAATAAATAGCTTTAATGCAGATAAGAAAGATCTTTTCAAAGTGCCATGCTGTGTAAATTTGAAAAGTAGGAGATATTTGTCATACCAAGTAAAAACAAATGTAGATCTTGTTTCTTTCTCTACTACTTACAGATTTCTTCCTGTTTGTCCAAAAGACAGTGCTATGTCCAAGCACTCTAAAAATGGCCTCTCTGAATTGCTCATTATAGTTTTTAAAAGTGGTACCTTTATCCAGAGACTATACTACATGCCTCAGTAATAGCAGACAGAAACTAAGAATTCAGTGAAGTTAGAATAGCTAAGCTACCATCTAAGAGAACTAATATTAACTCTAATTTATGCATGGCAATAAAAATACTAGGCTCTCTGACCATGTAAAATACAATATGCATGACTGTTCCTTTTTTGTTTTTTACTGCTGAAATATGTCAGTATTGTTTGCTGTGAATGTTCATAATATGATAATCCTAGAAACACTGTTGTAGAACAGTGAGATGCAGTAAAAGGATTAGATATCAATAAAAAGAAACTTACAAATGGTTATTCAAACCTGTTGCTATCTATATCAACAGTCCTGCTTGATGCATAAAAACAAGTGATGGCAGATAAGACAGACACCATAAAACAATGGATTGGGGGTGGTGGTGTTACTTCACAACTGCACCAGGTTAGGATCTGTCAAAGGTTAGGGCTGGGCCAACCACTAATCTAGTGACAAATATTCTCTATTATTCCCATTTCCACCACTCCAGGGAAGGAAAGGAGAAATTAATAGAGTGAGAGAGTGAGACCTGTGGATGGGAAATAAAACTTAAAGTACTTTAATGAAAGTAGTAACAAGAAAAAAAATAAATATATATATACACAAAACCAGTACCACAACCAACCCCCCCTTGATAGCAGCTATGTCACCACTGATTGCGGTAGCAGGAGGACTTCAACAGCAGACTGGACTCAGACTCAGAGGGCTAGGTCCTGAACCTGGAACTTAGGAACTCTTGAATGGAGATGGAAGGCAGAGCAGATAGAGTCCTGTAGCAGCAGATACAGGCTTCTGATCCTCACAAGGCTCAGGTGCTCAACCTTAAAGAAAGGTAGAGACCCAAACCTCTCCTTATTTGTACTGGCTGTTAATTAGGTGCTAAATAGCTCAATCATGCACTGGACTTGCTTGGGTCTTAGGCCTTATGGAGGAGACCCTAAGGCCCAAGCTTGATGTCAAAGTTTCAAGGACTGAATATGACATATATAGCATGGAATACCTTGGTTTGAATCAAACTAGGACAGGATCACAAACATACACAGCGGATATAACTGAGCTAGCTGGTGCTTAAACTGCAGGAACTCATTTGCTTGAAATTCTGCATATGTCATCATTGTTGTGGCTAGGCTTTGCGAACGAAGATCCAGGGAGGGCACCACCCATGCTTCCTCATCAGTGCCTTTTACAAGTGCGCTGATAAAAAGAGGATAGCGGATAGCACCCTCGAGCCTGAGCAATGTATTTTTTTACAAGTGATNCTTTTTATCAGCGCGCTTGGAAAAGGCGCTGATGAGGAGCGTGGGTGGAGCCCTCCCTGGATCTTCATTTGCAAAGCCTAGCCATACATACCATATTTGTATTTCTATTTATATTGTAATCAGAGAGAAATTTAAAGCTCAGATACTTTTTAACAAAATCACATTTTTTTTGCATTTAATGGTTAGTGCGCAAATTAGAATGAATGATACTGTATTTATCATAACTTTGGTTTTACTGCTCAGTAGATGTTTTTGCTGATATTGCCAGCAACAGTGTGTTAATCTGGGAGCTGGAATGCAGAGGCTAGCAAAACTTTAAAAGAAAAAGCAGTAACAGTGGGAAAGTAACCTAAATATTCCCATTTTGTTTTCCTCACACAATTACTGGTCTCAAGGTAAAATTAAATTGGCTTCTAAAATTCTAAACTGCACTAAGGAGGCAATAGATTTGTAAAAACACATGACCCATAAGTTTAAACTGCATGATATATAAATAATAAACTTTAAATAAAGTCTAGCAGGTTCAGAGCAAAAAAATGAGAAGAAATTTTATTATGGAGGAAAAATGTTTTGTGAATGTAATAATGTTGTCTGTGTTTATTTTCATGACAGTCACTATTTCTGTAGCATTTTCTAGCAATTTTTAAAATGAAAATTTGCAGCCAAGAAAGAAGGCACAATCCATTTGGGGATAATGTTTTTGAGTGTCTGATGTCTTTCGGTTGCTACCAACAGTTCTGTCTTCTCTCCCACTTAGGACTGTGGCCTAGTTATTGACTATGACTCTTTTCTCTCCATAATGTCTCTGTCCGACATCATAACAACTGGATTAATCTCATCAGCTCTTCCTACTGAGAAGTTTTAGTTTTTTATTTGTGATACTTGTGTCTTTCTACGTAAAACGTAACTTACAAAAACTAAGACATTTCCATTTGTGTAGCACTTAGAAATGGATTTTTTTCTCAACCGATTATCAATTCAGAACATTTCTGCAAGTATCATTTCCCAAAGCTTAGCCCTCATGCACAAAATCCCTTCTCTAACTTCACCAAACTTAATTGCTTTACATTTTGATTTGTAAGAGATTGTGTGTGTGCAGACACACACAAAATCTCACAGATTCCTCCATAGGGAATTCAGATTTCCACCTCCACTAAGTGGCTGCCTTTTCCTACCTTTTCCCAATAGCTTAATTCTTTTTAGATACTCCCCAAAACCTGAGTTTGTATGTCTAAACAGAATTGTAAGACATTACTGTAGAGAGGTGCTTTCTGTGGTAAACTGTGTATCTTGTACAGGTTTTTTTACAGCCGTTCAACATTCCACACCTGATCTGCTGTTTTTGTTCTGCCTTCAATGACTGTCAAGCTAGCTTATGTTTCCAAATTAACTGAATTGACAATTTGACCTTAATTCAGACTACTTCATTGAGGAAGGTTGCTAGATATTTATACAGAGGAATCTATTTACAGACTTCTTTCCTATTTTATAGCTTTAAATTTCACATCTATCAAACATGAAGCCTATTTTCAACAGCACTATTGTTTGTTTCCAACTTTGACCTTCCAATCCACCAAATTTGCGTGATCTCATATTGATTTAGCCACAGGTTACAAAAAATAGATATTGCTAAATATAAAGACAGAACTCCCTGAAGAATTTTGTCTCTCTGCCTGTTAGTGTATTTTACCTAGTGTTTCTTCACTGCAGTGGTTATTCTTTTGAACTGCATGATCCTAAAATGTGTTATGTCAAGCTCTGGGTTATTCATGGTGTATTGTGTTCTTTTGTGGAATTTTCATAAATCCTTGTATTCATCATTCTTTTTTCATCAGCTACCAACACAGCTATTAGTACTAGCCTGATGAGCTATGTGATGTGCACGCTGTTGATTAGGTGCTTCGCATTATTTAATAATCTGGAAAGAAACTGTGCACTTTCTTTCATGCATTAAATATGATCTAGGTGTGCCTGTTACACTGCTTTTGAGTCAGAAATAAATATCACAGGTGCCTTCAAGCCAGTATTTATTTAGACTTGTTTCAGCATAATGTGAACAGAAACTGTTTCACACATTAGTGAGAAAGTCACATGAACGAGCATCAACTACAAGGAGGTCAAATGCATGTCATAGCTCAAAGATGCTCTCTACCTCAGTAAATGTTTAACTAGCCTTTTAAACTAACGTCTTGGCTCTACTTACACATATTTGCCAAGATAGATTAGTATTAGAAAACCTCTCTTATAGAGGTGCAGCTTGTAATTGCTAAGGATTTCTTTTGATAGTGCAGCTGAACCCATGTCCCTGAAAATAATAAGCTCTGCCAGCTCAAGATTACTTTTTGTCAAAATAACTGCATGTACGCTAGAGCATTTGTCAACAAAGCTGTATCGACTAGCAGTAGGGAAGGGGTTTATGTGTATGAAAAAATATGCCGCTAATCAATAGATCTATGCTTAGGAGAATCCAGAGCCTGTGAAGTCCTAAGGTTTATATTAATCACAGCAGCTTAATTTTTTTACGAGTGATGGCTGTAAGAGTAGCTAGAATTATGGGTGTACTATAAAAATTCTGGTTCAAGTATAAATGTATTGTTAATTCAGCAGTGCTTTTGATATTCTTCAGGTGATTTCTTTCTCATAACTTATGTAAAAAGCTAAAGTCTGTATGATCATCAAGTCTGTTAACCCAACACTGCCAAGTCCACCACTAACCTATGTCTCCAAGTTCTGCCTGCATGTTTTTTGAGCACTTCCAGGGATGGTGAAACCACCACTTCACTGGGCAGCCTGTTAAAATGCTTAACTACTCTTTCAATGAGTAAAGTTTTCCTAATATCCAATCTAAACCCTCCATGGCACAACTTGAAGCCATTTTCTGTCATCTGGTCACCTGTTACTTGGGAGAACAGACCAACCTCCACCTCACTACGCTCTTTTTTCAGTTAGTTGTACAGAGAGGTAAGGTCTCACCTCAGCTTCCTCTTCAGGCTAAACAACCACAGTTCCCTGAACTGCTCCTCAGAAGACTTGGTCTCTAGACCTTCACCAGTTTCATTGCCCTTCTTTGGACATGCTCCAGCACCTTGATGTCCTTCTTGTAGCAAGGGGCCCAAAACTGAGCGAAGTATTCTTGGTATGGCCTCACCAGTGCCAAGTACATGGGGACAATCACTTCCCTAGTCCTGCTGGCCACACTGTTTCTGATACAAGCCAGGATGCTGTTGGCTGCACAGACAGAGTGCTGGAACTAAAGTATTAAAGGATTACCTTAGGGATCTGGAATAGTCTGTTAGTGAGAAAATAAAACTTACTCTAAAATACAATTAGCTTCTACCCTCTCCTCAGAACTATCTTCTTAGAACAGAAGATTTAATTTCCTAACAGCTGATGCCCCAGTTTGGTCTGAATTGTATGTCTAAACTAACTTCAATTTTTTTTATCTCCAGTTTAAGCAGTACAACTCAAAACATTATCAAACAACCCTTATTTTTTCTTAATTTGGAAGTTGAGTCAACATGAATCTTACTGTTCATACATCTTACTGAACTGTAGACAGAACAAACTATGTTAGGACACTGTCAGGACAGGATGGGGTTTTTTGTAGGCTGAAAGAGAGAATAACCAGGATCCTTCCTTACTTTCTTTAAATAATCCCACAGAACCTGTCAGTATCTGAACCTCTATGATCTAACACCAGTTAAATTCAGAATTTTCTCACTAACAGACTATTCCAGATCCCTAAGGTAATCCTTTAATACTTTAGTTCCAGCACTTTGTCTGTCTTTATTCAGCTCCCTAGCTTCTGTTTTCCTTTACACAGTGCTCCCCTTTTGTCACCTTGCCAGTATGTATCACTTGCATCCCTCATAATATTCACATTGCATTTGTGCTTATTTATTAAGAAGTGAGGGATATTCAAAACTTCCCTGGCAAAAGCAACACTAGATAACTAACTAAAACGAATCACCAGAAGTTGTTACAGAGAGAGCAATATTGCACTGGTGAAACAAGCAGGCTATCTTTGTCAACTGCTCTCAAGAAAAAGTGATTGCTCAATACTGATTATCCTTACATTCCAGTAAAGCTGCCTTTTCACTTTCATCTTGGTTTCCTTCCCTGTCCTTCTGTTATGATTGCTTCAAGACGAATGCCTTTCTTGTCTATTCAGCAAACCATTGTCTATTTTCCCCAATAATACAAAGAAATATGCTATTACACGTAGTATATATCATTGTCCTGAAAGGAAAAAAATGGGCAAAGAGGTCTTCATCCTTTTGTTACTTGAGGGCAGCTGAATAGCAATGTATAATTTAATCACTTGAAAGGCTCACAGTCATATCTGCTTCCAGTGAGTTGGACAGAAGATACATAATAAAGACATTGTCAATGCTTCATGGCAGGAAGAATATTCAGTAGAGAGTTGGCAGTTACAGAGGCACACCTTGGGAAATGTGCACTTATACCTCAACAGCTGGCTGACTGAAATCAGTTCCCAGGACAATCAACTCTTTCATCAAGTTCTTGATCTATTTGTCAAACTGAGATTCATAGTAAATGATGAAAAGTTATCTCTGAAGATCATGTACACCTAAATATCACTGAAGAGAATAAACAAATAGGAACCCTATTAAATTCACATTCAGAACTGGCCAATTTATCAAAAGACAATTTGAAGTCTTACTGTAATTCTATTGAATTTAAGGGTAAGGTGACAGTGTTGCAGAGGATGCTGCTGTTTGCTGATGCTCAGATTTACTGCAGTGGGTAATGACTATGTGCCCTTCTTCCAAGCATCAGATAAAAGCAATGGCCACTACTTTTTCCCAGGTCATATGAGAAGTCAGTCTGTAACTGAACTATGACATGTGACTGACTTTCCTGTCTCTTCCTCATAGCTTGGAACTTAAGTTCTCTTACCAATAAAGAGGAAAAAGATTAACCCTACTGTTTTGGAAAACAAATGAGTTTTCAGAGTGCTACTAACTATCAGTAGTGGTCCTATTGGCTATCCACCTGCTTTCTGTTCACTTCAGAAACATTTTGAGAGTTAACAAAATAAACTTGAAAGAGAATTTAGCATTAACTGTACTCTACATTAGAAAAGTAGCTAAAAATCTGGCAACAACAGAAACAGTAAAATTAGGACCATCTGCTCCAGAAAAAACATGGCTCTGCAAGTCTTCCTTTGTTAGAAATCCTGAGATTTGCTTATCTCATTCCCACAATTGCTTTGATTTCCAAGATAACATTCAGCACCAGGAAGTCAGGGCTACTTTAGTGATAGTCCACCATTGCTAAGAATAGATTTGTCTGTCAATACTTGCTGCATACATCCAGATAGGGTGCCATGTACTTTCCCACTTTCCTGGATATTGTGCTCATTCCCCTCTGCCCAATGGCAGAAACACACAGAAAGCTTCACATGGCAAACTGAGCCTAGGGAGAGGCAGCCTCTGTTAAAAAAGCAAGCCTTTTCCACATTGCTGCACAAAATACAACCTCAGAGATGCACAATGTAAAGAATTCTGTCCCATCTTTTGCTCTTAAAATAGAAATTATGATTATTCAGCTCCTTCAGTGCCCAGCTGGCAACAATGTCCACCTAACATGTTTCATACCCAGTTTTCCTCAGTGATTACATGTTTCTGTGTTACTTTCAAGACCATTTTTCCCTGTCTCAATGATACAAACAAATAAAGATGCAAACCAGCGTACTTTGGACAAGCCATGGGATATTGTGATGAAATGGAAAGCTGCAATGATACAATTATCTTGTGGCCAATCAATTATTCTAAAACAGTAAGTTTCCCCCAGCACACATGCCAAACATCTAGCACCACCTAGAAGAGAATTTAACCTTTCATGATAGCCTCATTCTTTATTTTTTATTATGAAAAAGAATTAATTTTTATTATTCCATAATAATAAATATTATTAGATGCTATTCCTCTATTATGAATAGATGCAATCAGAGCTCAACAATCTCATCCCAGAGATTTCTTCAAACAGGTCGCTCCTGCAATTCTATGCACTGGTCATTGACTCATGGGCCTCTTCCCTTCAGGCACACACCTATAACCTCAGTGAGTCACTGACTCCTTCAAAACCACAGTAGTTCAGAAATTTGTAAATAAGTCCTCTTGCCTTTATGAAACACTAGATTGCTGACTAGCAGGTAGAAGCCATGGTCATTTCAAAACTGTAGTATTGGAAGACTTGGTGACTTACAGAACCTGATTCCTCCACTCAGTGCACGGAAAAGTGCTGCTGTCAGTCATCTAAAAGTGATATTGAGAGTCTCTGAAATATATACATACAGGTATGTTTACTGTAGTACCTGAAGAGCACTGTAGTCCTCACATGAGATTTTTTTTTTACACTTGAGCAGGAACTGAGAATTAACTTCAGTCTTTGCTGCATGCCCGTAAATGAACACACAGGAGTGGACAATATGCCAGCTAACAAGGAACAATTTAGTAAAAAAGTTGTAATTCCATTAGGAAAGGTTGTGTAGGGACATCAACATTGACTGCAGTTTGTAAAACGTTGGCATAAGCAGGGATAACTATGCTGTTTGTACAACAACCAAGTCTGTCTATTTGTTTGCATGTCCTAGTTCAAACAAAAGATCTAAACTGACATTTTCCAATATTATTTCTTTTCAGCTATTGATCTCATAAATAATTTGCTGCAAGTGAAAATGAGAAAGCGCTACAGTGTGGACAAAACATTAAGCCACCCGTGGTTGCAGGTATTGCTACAACTTTTTTTCTTATGCATTTAGGCTCTAAGACTATAACAGATTTTCATCTTAAAGAATCTAAGCAAGTCTACAAACCTGAAGATGCTTTGAGATCCTGAGAATCTCATACTCCTTCACCAGTTTACCTATAGATTCTCATTATTCTCTGAAGTATTAGATTATATGACAAAACTTTCTCATGTTTTCAAAATACACCACAAAAAATATTAGAACTTGTTTGTCTGCTGAGAACATGATGTATATGAAAGCCCTTATAGTCATTTGACTTACATTATCTCATTGCCTGGAGTCTACCCTGATTCATTTCTTACTAAAACTAATTAATGGACTTCCACTTCACAGCCGTCAGAAGAACTAGTGAAGTTGTCTGCTTTCCAGGAAAATACATTATCACCTTCAATTGAAATCTTCAAAAACTGAAATATTAAGGAATTTTTGAGATGCTAACAGCCACTCTCTTGTGCTGCTCATATATATATTTTTTTTTTTATCCTGGCAGCAGACAAATCATTGCAAGTTAAAGACCTAAAACAGTATCAGTGCAGTTAGCTGAACTAAAAACTGAGTCCTGCTCCAGTACCTTATAGCCACAATTGTTTCTCAAAGAAGAGGGTGACCTGCTTGGTATAGAAAGAAAAAGGCTGCAATCTCATACCCTGTACCCCGCCTTCCCTAGGAACATTTCTCCTCAGCTTGGTTTCTTCCTCCCAGACTTCCTGTCACTCTCCAGTCTTTTCCTCCAAGATTACTATTCTCCTTGGCAACCACTACAGAATGCATTTGTCTGAGCCTTTAGAGACCAGAGAGTTGATCTGGGCTAAGTCTGCAGCAAAGGTGTTGGCTATCTCACATGATGGGACAGAGTCATTCACCTCTTCTCTGTTATTCGTCTTGTGGCTAGTGTAAGGAATTGTTTTACTGCCATGCCTCATTTAGATATTATGGAAATCTGTGAACTGTCCATATGTTTTGCAAAACAACCTGTAACATCTCGATACTATACTTCTGACAGAGTTTAATAGAATTAATCTGTAAAACAGTCTTCTAGAGATTAAATTTATCTATAGGCAGATTTCATATTTATTAATTATTATTTCCATTCTGGAGCAATACATATGCATAACCTTTAGATTGCGGAGTTAATAGCACTTTATGGGTAGGATATGCTCATTAGCCTCCTGGCAGTCATCCTAGGAGAATGACAACTCTGATTCCAAACCCGAGCAGAAGGAGCTCGTTTAGCCCTGTAAGGCCTTCCATCTAAGAGAAGGACACTCTAATAAAACCTCCGTCCTAAGGACTTTGCTGCCAGCGTCCAAGCTTGCTAGGCCCTGGCAGATGAACCTTAGGACTAAAGGGTGGGTCCAGCTCTGCGCATGCTGTGTCTCACCTGAAAAAAATCCATTGGGTAGGCTCGAGGGTGCTATCCGCTATCCTCTTTTTATCAGCGCGCTTGTAAAAGGCGCTGATTAGGAGTGTGGGTGGAGCCCTCCCTGGATCTTCGTTCGTGAAGCCTAGCCATACATACATAATAGCACTTTGCATATTATTGATAATAGAAGGGAATGCCATTAATTTTAGGAAATTTAAAACTAAAATTGTTATTCTATTTCAGGACTATCAAACCTGGTTAGATTTAAGGGAACTTGAGTGTAAAATGGGGGAACGTTACATCACCCATGAAAGTGATGACTCCCGATGGGAACAGTATTCAGGAGAACATGGATTGCAGTATCCAGCACACCTTATCAGTCCAAGTGCTAACCATAATGAAAACACCAAGCTGGAAGAAACAGAAATGAAAGCCCTCAGTGAGCGTGTCAGCATCCTTTAAGTTGCATCCCCTATAATCTGTCAAAACACTGTGGAATTAATAAATACATACGGTCAGGTTTAACGTTTGCCTTGCAGAACTGCCATTATTTTCTGTCAGATGGGAACAAAGCTGTTATGCTGTTACACTGTTGATGTATCTGAGTTGCCAAGACGAATCAACAGAAACATTTTTGTGTGACCAACTGTGTTGTATTTACAAAAGTTCCCAGAAACACTAAACTTGTTATTGTGAATGATTCATTTTGTATTTAATGTATTAAAACCTGTCTCCACGGTGCCTTTGCAGACTAGTGTTTTTCTTACTTGAGCCTCATTTTGGTAAGAGAGGACTTTCCCATGAAGATCAGGGGGTACTTCTGTGCATCGTTAGTATTGTAATTGTAAGCAAACTCTTGAAGAGTAGATTATAACTGCTGTTCTGTGAACAACTTCTACCATTTAGATAAGAGCTTTATTTAGTGTCAAAAAAACAGAAAAAGCAAAAAAAAACCCCCAACACCAAATTGCATAGCACTGTACAGTTTCAAGTCCAATAACCTGTGTGTATGTGTTGTGTGTTTGTGTGTACAGGTACACATACTCACAATATAACTAGGCTCTTAAGCATAAATGCCTTAGTAATGTAAACCGCAGCATTTATTGTTTTTATTTCCCCTTTTCTTAAAATATTCTTCTCTAATATGAATATTCTCTAATATGTACATTCAAAAGCTAAATAACTGACTTTGTGTATGTTTTCAATAAAAGTCTTGTTAAAATAAGTTTGTTTGATTTTCTGTTCAAGATATTCCTGCAATGTCAACAGAAGTAGGTGGAGCAAATTAATTCATTATTCAGAAGCCCACATTTGGGTTGGTGGGTGAATGCTGCCAGCTAACCTGTGTACCTGTAAAACTTACTTGATAAGAATCTACCTGGAATTATTTTTTATTTTAAGTTCAGTCAGTTTTGAAACATACTGAGGGAGTGGGGAAGTTTAGGACACATTAATGAGAATTTAGTTTTTAGAGAACTGTGTTGCTTCTGCTTTTCCACTGAATTCCATTGAAATGACAGGGTAATATGCATCTCTCCTCCTCTCCTTCCTCCAGAAAAAATCAAATACACTAATTTTCTTTTCTAACAACTACTTGGTGTTCCGATACTAACCTATTTATCTTTAACTGTGAGAGGTTCAGGCTGCACTTTAAAACACATGCCAGAGTATCTTAGTGACAAACAAAGTTTTTCTATGCCACAGGCTATCTCTGAAAAAAACAACCAACAACCAACCAATTGATATACAGGTATTGAAGACCAACTGTCCAACTGCCAAAAAAAGAAATCCTTTTCCACTTCAGCTGGACCCGAAGGAAGCTCTCTGGTACCAATGTTCTTTACAACATGTTCTGAAACAGCTCTGGTTGAGCAGAGCTAGAATGTGTTGACTGTTCTGCCATGCTGTAATGTATGTATTTTCAGTCAGGATGTTCCTACAAGGCTAAATTTGTTTAATCATTGGCTGTTGTTTCTTTCTCATACAGTTTTAATCTTACGTCAGCTGTAAAATAAACATAAAAATAGTCTCAGGTAGATTACCAAATTTCTGTCAGTAAGAGCTTATATGGGTTTATTTATTTATACAGATGCAGTGGTGAACTCATGGATATATAAAGATTTATATTCTGTTCCTTTACCACTCCAGGAGTCAAGCCAAATTAACTTTTCTAAAATAAAACTGAGGCATATTATTAGAGTCATATAGTGACTGCACAGATGCTGGTATCTTTATAAGTTGTGACCTCACAGAAGAGCCTTAATTTTGTTATCTCTTTCCTCTGTGTTAACCAATAACAAAGATTTAGAACTTTGCTTTCATACTGATCAATTTAGGTGAGTCAGGATTTTATTAGTTTGGTTTGGTTGTATTTACAACTAGTGCACCAATACTGCACTTGAATTCTGAAAAATATCAAATAACATACTGGCACTCTGTTCTCAAGCATGGACACTAGTCAGGAGATTAAAAGAGCATGCAAACTACTTTGCAGCTTGCAACAGCATCTCTAAGAAGCTGAGTGACAGAAATAGAATCAGTGCGACTTTCAATGAAGGAGATTGAGTACTTACACTAAAACCCATCATCTGCTGATTTCTGCTGCAGCAATGGTTAGCATGCACAAGGGTTTGCTAAGCACAGACCTATGTTGATAAACATTTTCAATCTCATCCAGCACTTTGGATAAACTGTTTGCCAACAGAGCAGAGACAAAAATATAAATAAATTACTACTCTGAGAAACTTTCTGACTAGCTAATAAAAGTCATTTCAAAGGAACTGTTGTTTTATTACTAGGGACATAAACTTTTTCTTCCCTACACCTGATTTCTTTTTGAGCACTGAGGATTGCTCCATTGATTTAAGGAGTTTGTGCAAATATTCATTGATTTTCTATAAAGAATCTGCTGTTAGCCAATATAATAAATTAAAATTTTCCCTACTGCAGTTCAAAAATGTTGCACAGTGAAATTTGAACTGTTTGCAGTTCAGCCAGCCAGATGAATTCACTGATTCCTAACTCAAAGCCTAAATGGAAACTTGCTCTTCCAGATACATCAGCATCAATGTGTACTGAAGCATATCTGGGATTGTGTTGTCCTACATGATTTTCCTTTGCTCATTTTACTCAGGAAAAGGAAATGGTAAATTGCTCAGTAGTAATGTTTCCATGGCCTTTGCATTTTGCACTAGGCCAAGAGTTCCTGTGCACGCATTATGGAAGCAAAACTAACAAGTTATGCTGCACATAAATACTGACCTGAGGATCTATTGATGCTATTTTCTTTCCTGCTATGCTACTGTACATCGTATGCATATCAAGCATATGTGTACACATAATCATGCATCTGTAGACATGTTTACTGGTCAAAACTTAGTTTAGAAGTGCAGAGATGTAGGCAGCATACCTGGAAGCTAGAACTTCTGATTTATGTTAAGATGTTGGTTTTCACTTCTATCATCTTTATTCATTCAGATACAATTTATCTGGTGTCTTGTATAGGCAAGTTAACTAATGTAGTTAACAAGGTGAGCAAAAAGCATATACTTGCACAACTTGTACAGCTCAACTGTTGTTCAGCTGCTCAAACACATGTGACCATCTATCTACACCTTCACATTGTAAGATGGAAGGGAATTAGGGAATTTCTGTCAGTGGGCCTTGTCTTCCATTGTCTCAGACACTACATGAGACCTCCTTGTTCTCAGTTTAGCAGGATCTCTTCAAATCTAGTTGGATATTCTGACTTCCTCTTTACTTCTTCCTCTTCTTTCCCCTCTCCATCTCACTACTGAAAATCCTTTCTAGAATTTCACCTCTCCAATGGCTAGAATGTTGTAAATCCTGACCTCATGGCAAGGAATAACCATCTGTTTTTTGTGTCAACAACAGTCTTTGTCACAGAGATTACATGGAAAATGCTAATAAGCTGCAAAAAAACTCCAAACACTTACAGGACTCATGGGAACAGATACTTGGCATCCCATGAAATAGGAAGAAAGGAAAAAGAAAAGTCCTAGGGAAGTGTTAATAATTAATCAATAGGCAGGTTAAGCTGCATATACTACTTCAGTTAATAAGACATAGGGAGAAAAAACATGGTTGAGTAATTATGGATTATGTTGCAGTACTAGTCAGATATGTTTACCAAAACATTGACAATCTGGAAAAGCTTTGCTTCATGCAGATAAAACAGAGCCCTGTCCCTGTAGCTGTTCAGCACCCCAAGCTTTACTTGACTTCCCACTCACTCAGAGACATTTTTTTTCCTTCCAGGATAGGCTATAATTTATTCTAGCTACAAAAGAAGCTAGACACATACTGCAATGGCCATCTTCATGACCCAACCTATGACATCTGAACCAAAAGTCTCGTATGTTCCTGGGGTTTACTGTGCATATGCAAGATGGGAAAGACCTCAGCCAAATGAAATGTAAACCAGAGGAACCATCTTGGTAGATCAGGTTCTTTCCAGCAGTGACAAATTCAGCACCTGAATGGGATGCAGAGTTTCACCTTGCTGTTTGCTTAGCTCGTTCCTAGCAACTGGAGCAAATGAATGCTGGAATCAGGGTTTGGCTAATATTTGTCTGTGTATCTTACTGCAGCTTTGCTTTGCTTTGGTGAAGAACAAGGAGCACACATTATAAGAAGTATAAACTATTTTGTTGCCTAAGCACACCAACAAACTTGATCATCAGCTATTCAGAAATAAGAATTTAAGAAAAGTTTACTTAATTTTCAGACTGAAAAGTTGCCCTTTTGAAAGGTCCCATGAAATTAAATGTTTTGCTTGGACATCCAAGCACTAAGGTCCTACACCATAGGTTATCTCTGCTCTGAGCCAAGGCCTCATACTACAGAAGTTTTCCAGGCGGGGTACCAACCAGGGGATCTACAATGGAAAACAAACATGATGAAAATGTGCCTTTAAGGCAAATGCTGAAATCTGTAAGCACGTGTATGCTGCCAAAGTTTGACAAAAATTGGCAGATTCTGTTGAAGAATTTCTATCTAGACAAACTATTTTCCAGTATGAATTTATGATACGTTTGCCAACTACAACTTAAATAGTTTCCGGTTTAACTTCCAAAATGAATAGTGACTTATTGGTCACGACCTCTTACACTTTTAGTAGCGATTGATTTTTCTTCAGAAAGTTCTAATAACTACCCTTTCAAAAGCAATTAATTCTGGTTCTTCTGTTGACTTAGGCATACAAAAATATGAGATAATTTTGAGCAGTTAAGGCACTAAATAAGTGGAAAGTGTACTGTCATATTCTTAAGAAAAAGTAAAAATTGACTTGGGGGACCTGGCTCACATTTACCAAGTAAACAGCTGCAGCAGTTTAAGATGTTATTTGCTTCAGCTCTGAGCTCTTTGTTACTGGCCTTATAGCAGAGGGAAAATAGATAATTTCAAATTTTCTAATTCACACTAAAGCATCCCTGCAAAATTTTTATCTTAATGTTTAAAGCAAATTTGCCCACTTGTGAATTAGAGCTGTGATGCTCCACTCTGCCAACTCTGCAACATGGAGACATCTGGAATAGGGGTAGGATGGAGAGTGAGGGTATTGCACTAGTGAAGCCAGGTTTGCCAGAATTCACACATCAGAGTCCTTTCTCAAAAATGCATTATGAGCTTGCAAGCTTGAATACCTGAGGATTTTTAGGAGTTTCAGGCTTCCTGATGTCTTATGAAATACAATCTAATGTCC
This sequence comes from Bucco capensis, assembly GCA_013396975.1. Taxonomy (NCBI): domain Eukaryota; kingdom Metazoa; phylum Chordata; class Aves; order Piciformes; family Bucconidae; genus Bucco; species Bucco capensis. Next base: position 8,312 of record VWZO01011298.1, on the reverse strand, counting down.
TCAGTGAGTAATAAGGACCACTGACATTTCTAATCCTGCCACTTTTGCTCATGGCATTGTACCTGTACCTGTGCTTACCACAGATGATCACTACAGGTGTTATGAATAGGAATCTTAATAAAAACGGTAATTAAGATTATGTTAAAACCTATGCTTTTGTAAAATTTATATATCCACAGGCCTTGTTCTTCAATACGTCAAAAAAGAAGTATGCTCAAAAGTATGTACAGTCAAGAATATTCATGGCACAAAGTGGTGAAAAGTTAGACAAGGCATTTGGCTCACAGCCCCAGACTGGACAACCTCTAATAGGCAAAATGAGACCTACCAGTGGAAATATAATGACCGTAGTCTTTCACAGGAAAATAAAGAGCATTTAATAAATAAAGGAGCATTTTTTATGTTCCTGGGCTGAACTCAACTTTACCTTAATTCTAATGGGAAGTTTTGTATACTAAAGTCCCATCCAGAAAACAGGCCAGTTTCATGATTAACTGCTTTGAGTCTCATAATGGCCTTTTCATATTCATAGTGGTTTGAAAACAGTCTTACTTGCCTAAAAATGTGCATACATTAATGGAAGGTTGGAAAAGTTCCTATTAAACAAGCAAAGCTTCATCAGAATGTGTTATTTAAAATTTAAATACCCTTCCTCATTCTCAGAACTCAGTAAAACATAAAGGAAACATTTCACATACTGGTGGTTTTCATGGTTATAACACTTCAGGAAATTCAGAGAACGTTATAGGTTTATGGAGATTAATCTGTACTTAGAACAGAAAGCAAAAGTGCTAGCCACCCAGTATTCTGTTCCTCTTTTTGCAACTACTGAAATGCACAATACTGTTACCTTTTCTAAAAATGTATGATTATTAGCCACTTGTCTGTGAGAAGTAGGCAAATAGCTCCCTTGGTGCTTCACAGCTGGAGTAACACAGGTTTAAATACATAAATTGGCTTGCTCAAAAAAACCTCACACTGAAAAAAGCCAGCCTCAAAACCAGTCTCAAAACAAGAGTACCTTCACAGTCAGGCATCATCCCAACTTATATCTTAGTTTTCTTACGGAATTAATTACACTTGGAAAATACAAGATTCAAAAATATGCAGGAATGTACAATATTCTGAGTCAGCCCCTCATTATGTTTCTATATTTAACTCCATTTGTAGGTGGCAAACTGACAAAGAAAGTCAATGAATGACTTGGAAGCATAGAACAGTAATCTGGAACTCAAAGTCAAGGAAAGGCAGGCATACTAGGTGAGGTTTTCTCACCTTTCCAGGTCAATTTGGATGCATCCAAAGAATATGCATCCTCAGATGAGATCTTCTGTGGGACGCAAAGGCTATACTGTGTGCATGAGGTTAGAATTAAAATCCATTTACAAATAAATCTTTGTTAGACATTTAAAGAGCTTGTAAACATACAGACTACCTGCAACTACAAACACAGCTGCCTCAGAGGTCACAGTGTCCATATGCTAGCTGTTGAGTAAAGGCATGGCCCTTGAAGCCCTCATTACAAACACTAGCTAGCCATGGAAGATCCATGGGTTTCCAACCTCATTTAGCAAAAATCTCTTAGCGTGTTGCTGACAAAATACTATGGCAAAACAGGATATAGGTTCATAGTACATTAGATTAAACTTCACCTGTTGCAACATGTTCATGGTTGCATGACCTAATTTACTCTTGATCAGGAGGACAGAGGTGTCAGTGACTATACTAGGACCACCATTTCTTCTGCTTCTTGTTTCTCAGCCTTGCAGCCAAAGGTGACCTTGACTGTCCCTGGAAGCATCTTGTGGCTGGAAGCTCCAGTGCCTAGGGCAGGGGACACTTGCTGCTTTTACTTGAAAAGCCTCAAGGCTGTTTGGCCTTGCATCCACCTAGTTCCTTTTGCATCTCACAGACTTCCACTGTTCCCAGATATACAATAGAACTGCTACATGCTTTTGCTTGAAAGGAGGCTTAAACAGCTTTTTGACAATGGGAAGAAGACTACCAGCTCTTCCACTATTACAGCAGGAGGACAGATATATGAAGATAATATCTCCTTGGCTCTCGGAAAGGAGACAACAGAGTGGGAAGGCTATGTAATGCAGAGGATGCAGGACTAGAATCATAAATACTATAATATTTTTCATGCTTAACTCAGTCATCAGATATTTTAAATCATGGTACACATACTACATATCAAATCTGGTTTGCACAGACTTTTCATATATTCATAGCCTTAGGAGTAACAATACTATTGTTACTCTAATTCTCTCTCAATATTTATACTCTTGTTGACTAAGCTGGAGCTTTTTACCAGTAAAATTGTATTATCGTAGCCTCTAGAGTAAACATATTTATACGAACACAAAGTCTGTTATAACTATAGAGGTTAAATCACTACCCATACAGAAATAGGTATACAAGTATGACTAGATCCCGAAAATAATACCACTTTTAACTGATTCCACATAAGCAGCACAATTTCACTGTTCATAAAAAGCCTTAGCCTCCCTTTTCAAATCACTTTGCCAAGTAGCTGTCATCGTTTTATGATATGGATAAGTGTGCATTTGCCTGAAATCACCAAAGTAACCTCCTTTGAGCCAAGTAGATAACTTTTACCATCCTAGATTGAACTCAAACCAGTGATCAAAAACAAAAATGGGAGGATATTGCCAATTTTCAAGGCGTTCAGCAACCAGACTTTATGTTGTCTGATTTGCATAACTGCAATGAGAGACTATGATTTCACTCCATCCTCAATATCACTTCATACTTTTTTTTGTAGTAGATACTTATTAACAAATTATTTTCAACTGAATGCAGACTTTATTATTAAATTGTAATATGCAACAAGGATTTGCCATTAGGGAAAATGGAAAATGCTGAAGCTATATAGGCTGGGCCCCTCATTATAGGAAAGACACCGAAGATACTTTGGATGGAGTGTGTCCAGAAGAGAGATACCAAGCTTGTGAGGGGTTTAGAGAACAAGTCATATGAGGAGAGGCTGAGGGACCTGGGCATGTTTAGTTTAGAGAAGAGGAGGCTGAGGGGGGACCTCATTGCCTTCTACAACTATCTGAAAGGAGCTTGTAGAGAGGTGGGTGTTGGCCTCTTCTTAGTAACTAATGACAGAACCAGAGGAAGGGGTCTGAAGCTGCGATGGGGTGTTTAGATTCAATATCAGGAAGAAATTCTTTACAAAAAGAATGATAAGGCACTGGAACAGCCTTCCCAGGGAGGTGGTTGAATGACCCTCCCTGGAGGTATTTAAGAAATGAATAGACGTGGTGCTCCAGGACATGCTCTAATGGCAGGCATAGAGGGTGGTTGTGGTTGTTTGTGTTTTGTTTTTGGTGTGTCGTTTTTTTGTTTGGTTTGGTTTTTTTTGTTTGGTTTTTGGTTGGGCTGGCTCAGTGATCTGGGAGGTGCTTTCCAAGCATGAATGTTCCGTGATTCTGTGACGTGTCTGAGGAAAGAGGTGGCTTTTGCTGTTGCAGTCCCTGCAGTAGCAGCAGCAGCTCGGTGTATTTGGGTACCTCGCCACCTACCGCCCAACCTGCCTGTCTGCATCTACAGGAGCTCGTTAGCTGAGCTCAAAATTAATCAGTGGTTGCTCCGTTTTTAAAAAGCCTTAGGCATACACGAAATGTGCAATATGCCATTCTACTGTGACAATTTTAATATGGAAATACAATAATTCATACAATAGGTCTCCTGTCTGATGTCAGAACATTTCAGAGTTTCCACTGCTGCTGCCAATTACTGTGTGTTTCAGAACAATAAGGTTCTCCTCCGCCTTCAATTTTCATAACAAAGCAATAACTTTTTTTTTTTTTTTTTAACATAGAAGCAGATGCCCAACAGCTAGGAATCAATATAGTACTTCTGGCAGCTTCTAGTCAGCAGAGTTCATAGCTCAGTGCTGCCAAACTGCTCACAGGCAGCCAGTTCCAGCTAAATTTTAAAATAATGCTGCCTAGAGAGAGTGAATGCCCCACTTTCAGTTCAAAAGCATTGGTCAATAAGACAATAGTAAGATATAACTCAAATACATTCATAGAAATGATTAGCCCTTTGACATATTGTGTCAAGTGTACCTATGAAGTAAAAAGGTTAACTTGCATAAATAAAATTAGTTAAGCAATTTGAATATGTAAAACATCCTGAAAGTTCTTTGGAACAGTTGGTCAAAGAAAAGAATTAATCATAAGAGTAACAATTAACCTGGTTTACTTGTATCCACAGAAGCCAAATGCAATGTTTTTATTTTTAGATCTAAGTGTTCAGATCTAAGTAATTTTTCTATTAAACGAAGCAGCACAGTGGAAAAACAAGTCAAAAATCAGAGCTAAACTGTAATGAGATACTTGGGGATACAAAAGGAAAGCTATAAAAACACCTAAAAAATGATGAGAGCTGATTATTGCTCTCGGACTTTTTTTTTCTTCTTAGTGTATACATTTTGATATTCATAAAATCATAGAATCATAGAATGGTTTGGGTTGGAAGGGACCTCTGGAGGTCATCTAGTCCAACTCCCCTGCAGTGGGCAGAGACATCCCCAACTAGATCAGGTTGCCCAGAGCCCTGCCAAGCCTCGCCTTGAATGCCTCCAGCGATGGGGCCGCAACCACCTCCCTGGACAACCTGTTCCAGTGTTCCACCACCCTCGTGGTGAGGAACTTTCTAATACCCAGTTTAAATCTACTCTTCTCCAATTTAAAACCATTGCCCCTTGTCCTTTCATTACAGGCCTTTGCAAACAGGCCCTCTCCAGCCTTCTTGTAAGTTCCTTTTAGGTACTGGAAGGCCACTAGTAGATAACCCCCAAAGCCTTCTCTTCTCCAGGCTGAACAATCCCAGCTCCCTCAGCCTGTCTTCATAGGAGAGGTGTTCCAGCCCCCTGATCATTCTCGTGGCCCTCCTCTAGACCCACTCCATCAGGTCCATGCCCTTTCTGTACTGAGGACTCCAGAACTGGACACAGTATTCCAGATGAGGTCTCACCAGAGCAGAGTAAAGTGGCAGAATCACCTCTCTCGATCTGCTGGCCACGTTTCTCTTGATGCAGCCCAGGATGCGATTGGCCTTCTGGGCTGCCAGCATGCACTGTTTGCTCATGTCCAGTTTCTCATCCATCAGCACCCCCAAGTCCTTTTCTGCAGGGCTGCTCTCTATCTTCTCATCCCCCAGCCTGTAATGATAGTGGGGATTGTTCCACCCCAGGTGTAGGACCCTGCACTTGGTCTTGTTGAAGTCCATGAGGTTCACCTGGGCCCACCTCTCCAGCTTGTCCAGGTCCTTATGGATGACATCTCGCCCCTCCAACTTATCAACAGCACCCCATAGCTTGGTGTCATCTGCAAACATGCTGATGGTGCACTCAATGCTGCTCTCGATGTCATTTATAAAAATATTGAACAGTACGGGCCCTCCTGTTCCATCACACTTCTATTTTGCTTTCAACCTGTTCAGTGTCTGGCCTTTAGTATGCATTGAAAACTTTTGAACATTCACTTTGTCATTGATAATTTTGATTGCAATCTCCTCCTAATTCTATGTTTTTAAAGTTTAGGGTTTTTTGCACAAACACCTATTCAACTCTATCGAGCAATTTGGTGTGTATTTCACATCCACTCCCTAAGTAGTCCCTAAATATTCTGCCATAATTTGGCCTTTCTCATTGAATGTGGAGTTCAGTCCTCCATTCCCTTGCAAACTGATATGCTGTAGTCAACACACTACTTGTGGTAACATTGTCTACCCCATCCCCTTGGTGCTATGCCAGCCTTGCAGCAGTCACAACATCACAGGTTATCTTCAACACAAGGCACAGCATTTCTGAAAACTGCCATGGGGACATTAACACCATCTCAGACAAACTCAATACAATCTCCACCCCTTATTCTATACTATTTGCATCATGCTCAGGTACCATATAATACATAACAGTTTAAGATTTCCCCCTTCAATGTCTTGGGCTTCATCTTCTAGGATGGATATTTGGAACAGGAGAAGCAAGGTCTTTGGTTGCTAGTCACAAACACCAGCTAGATCTCAGTCGTCACTATCGGGATTCACTTGGTTACTTCAACTCTCTCCTCCTGCAACATATAAGTTGCATATTTGGTTATTTTCCTGCAAAAGTCTCTCTCCTTGGGGTATACACCCTATGTCCCCATTCTCGTGCATTATCCACCAAGTACACCCAGGTCCTTTAGCAAAGACAATCCCACGAATGGGTCTGCCTTTTCCCAGGGGAGGAGCAATCCATACTTCTTTCCCCAGCCACTTCCCTATGTGCACCACAGGGACCTTGTCTCCTCCCACTGCATGTGAGGGTCTGGTTTGGGCAGGACCAGGACTGTTAGCAGATCCCCTGGTGTTAACTAGCCAGGTGGCCTTTGCTAGATGAGTATCCCAATGTTTGAAGGTTCCACCGCTTAATGCCTTCAATACAGGTTTTAACAGTCCATTATATCTCTCAATTTTTCCAGAGGCATGTGGGTGATAAAGAATGTGATACACTCACTCAATGGCATGTCCCTTGGCCCAGGAACTTATCAGATTATTTCAAAAGTGAGTCCCATTGTGAGACTCAATTCTCTCTGGGGTGCCATGTCACCACAAAATCTGCTGCTCAAGTCCTGGGATGGTGTTTCGGACAGTAGCATGGGGCACTGGATACGTTTCCAGCCATCCAGTGGTTTCCTCCACCACTGTGAGAACATGGCGCTTCCCCTGGCGAGTTTGTGGGAGTGTGATGTAGTCAATCTGCCAGGCCTCTCCATATTTATATTTCAGCGAGTGTCCTCCATACTACTGGGGCTTTATTCGCTTGGCTTGCTTGGTTGCAGCACAAGTGTCACATTCATGGATGACTTCTGTGACAGAGTCCATGGTAAGGTCCATCCCTTGATCTCCAGCCCATCTGTATGTCACATCTCTCCCTTGATGACCCGAGGCATTGTGGGCCCACCGAGCTATGAATAGTTCACCTTTATGCTGCCAATCTAAATCCACCTGAGCTACTTCGATCTTGGCAGCCTGATCCACGTGCTGGTTGTTCTGATGCTCTTCAGTGGCTTGGCTCTTAGGTACATGGGTATCAACATGACGTACCTTTACAACGAGTTTCGCTACCTGAGCAGCAATGTCTTGCCATAATTCAGCAGCCCAAATGCTTTTGCCTCTGCGCTGCCAGTTCCCTCGCTTCCACTGCTGCAACCATCCCCATAGGGCATTTGCCACCATCCAGGAGTCAGCATAGAGATAGAGCATGGGCCACTTTTCTCGCTCAGCAATTTCTAGAGCCAGTTAGATGGTTTTCACCTCTGCAAACTGACTCGATTCACCTTGTCCTTCAGTAGCTTCAACGACTTGTCGTGTGGGACTCCACATCGCAGCCTTCCACTTTTGGTGTTTTCCCACAATACAACAGGACCCATCGGTGAACGGAGCATATTGCCTCTCATCTTCTGATAGCTGGTTATAGGGTGTGGCCTCTTGGGCACATGTTACTTCTTCCTCTGGTGATATCCCAAAATCTTTGCCCTCTGGCCAGTTCATGATTATTTCCAAAATTCCCAGGTGGTGGGGGTTCCCTATCCGAGCCCGTTGTGTTATCAATGCAATCCACTTACTCCATGTGGCATCAGTTGCATGGTGTGT
>VWZO01011297.1:14652-25768 GCA_013396975.1 Bucco capensis | reverse complement strand
TTCTTGAATTTTAATCACTCCAGGACAACAGTAAATGTATAAATTCTAAGTTATCCTCAAAGTCTCCCTCTTGGGTTTCATGTCCAAAGACTAACTAGATTATCACTGAACTTAAAACTCTCTTGCCATAAAATTCAGGATGATCTGAGCCTGTAATCCAGAAAATTGAGGGGGAAAAAAAGAAAAAGATATCCAAGAGAGCTGAAGCAGCATAGGTTTGAATAGCTGAAACAAACTGAACAAAACCAGGGAAGTCCATTGAACTCCAAAGGAACTACAAAGAGCAGCATGCAAGCCAAGGCTTGGAACTGCTCTCATGAAACTAGTACAGGAATTTCTTTTCACTAGTTCAGTGCAGTGTCCTGTGTTTGGGATAAAGTTATATTCTAATGTCAACTGACACACAACCTTAGTGCTGCCTCCATTGCCACCACTGGGCAATGGGAATGTATCATCCCAGGGCAGAAAGGGAAGGGGGAAGAAAATGGAAATCTCAGCCTGTTGAAGGAAATCAGTGAATAAATTACCCAAACTGTCCATTTACCTGCCCCTTTTAATCTTACTGTCGTCTTCAAACTATTGGGCATGTAACTGAATATCTCAACTGTACCTGAAGAAATAATGGAGCGTGGCTCTGCAGTAAAACAGAACAGCACTAAACTGATGAGTTTAACCCAGCAGAAAGAGTGGCTGTAAACATGACAAATGCCTGCTATTGATTTCAGGTTTAATTACTCTGTGCAGCACTGACAAAGCCCATCAGATGTTGTTGTGAAGTGTAAATGGAACAAACTACACTTCACTGCCCATAGGAAACTGATGGTGTCTGCAGTTTGCATTGTTTACTTTATCCTCCGTAAACTTCAGCCTTGATCAAATTAACAAGTGCTACTAACCTCCAACAAACTCCAGTGCACTATGATTTTACAGCAACAGCCTTGGAACAATAGTTGTGCAGCATTTCATTGAGAACAAATGTCTGGCTAATGCCAGCATGGTGACAGCTCCTGAACCTTCCTGTGCAGCACTGCATGTCCTCTGGCCCAGCTAGCAAGAACTCTGAAGCACTCTCTCTTGTGTTTCCTCCTATTTGGGGGGAAAGGTTGGATGACTCAATATTCTGATAAACCTCTAAGTTAAACTATACTGCCCAGGTTATCTAGGAAGCCTTTATTTTCACTAACACAGCAGAACAGTAAAATCAGAGCATGTTTAGCATGTTGTAGCTACTGTTCAAAATGTTCTCTGAGATAATCTCCTGTTCCCTGCAGAGCAAAGATTTTTATGACACCAAGATCTGCCTATAACCTAGTAACCTCCTCTTTTCCTCAGTTTTTATTCTCAGTAATTCTGATACTTGGATCTTTATAGGAATATCTAGACAAGGAGAAATCAATATAAAGATATTTGCAGCTATTAGTAGTTAACTCTTCTATCACAGTTACTGGGATACTAAAGAACCAAACATCTACCTGTCAGAAAAGTTGAGTGTCCAGCTTGCAGGATTTGGAAAGTGGTTGAATACATAACTTTATTTTACTGATTCATTGACATGCAAGATACAATACTTCCATGGTTTTGTTAAGATGATATGATTTTGAAAGAAGAAAGCATAATTCCAAACCCATGGAGTCTTTCTTTCCTTCATTACTAGCTGTAAAGTGTGAATAAATTACTTCTGGACTGTAAGAACTCAGCAGAAGTCCAAAATCTGCCAAAATTCTTCTTTGCATTACAACAAATCTGATCAGAGTGACAGAAGAAAGAATTTTATGTGTTTTTTTCCTTCTGGAGCTAATCTTCAGTATAAAAAAAAAATGTTCTTAGCCTTATTTCATGTTCAAGAAAATCCATTATCAGTATACCAGGGAAATAATTTTCAGTTCAACCATTCTTATAGTTAAATGTGATGATTATCTCAAAAGACAAGTACAGATAAGAGAAAAAATGGCAATCTCCTCCTGGATGGGTCTAGAAAGGGATCCATAGTGACACTGCCTGGAAAGTTAAACTCCTACAGAATATTTCTAGACATAGAGAAAAGTGCTGCTCTTAAGGAGAAAAAAGATGAAACTTGTCTCTTGCCAGCAATTCTAGATTACACATATCAATCAAGATTGTGGAGATCTCAGCTACTTTAGAAGGCTAGCAATTTAGTCTCTCCATCTTTTCTGATGATCAATGTATTTTTAAAACTGCATTTTCCTCAATTCTTTTGTTTAAGATGATCAACTTTCTGGACTCCATGGAAGATTTCTCTTTTCCTCAGTGTGAATTTCCTGTTTCCAGTCTATAACACTCATTCTATTCATGGTGATTTGAGCTAGTAAATCATAGTGATGCCAGGGATGAGGTCATTTTCTAATCTCTTCCATCAAGTTTCTCAGTGAATATCTAGTAGGCCTCAGCACATTTGGGTTTTTTTTGTGTACATGACTTTTCCTTGTTCTGTCTAAAGATAAAATGGTGAAACTCAACATATATTTCTAAAAAATCATTTGTTTTGTAATCAATAAAATAAATTTCTAACATTCACCTCACTTCCTCATAAAGTTAAATCATGACACAGCAATTGTGATACTGAGGGAAGGATTCAAGCCCACCTCCTTTGTGTACACTCTTCAAAACTGAAACAGTTTTACAGAATCACAGAATCATTAAGGTTGGAAGAGACCTCTAAGAGCATTAAGTCTAACCATCCCTAGCACTGCCATGCCACTAAGCCACGGCCCTCAGTAGAACATCTATCCATTTCTTAAACCTCTCCAGGGATGGTGACTCCAGCACCTCCCTGGGCAGCCTGGGCCAATGCCTAACAACCCTTGCAGGGAAGAATATTTTCTTGACATCCAATCTAAACCTCCCCTGGTGCAATTTGAGGCCATTCCCTCTTGTCCTCTCACTGTCAACCTTGGAGAAGAGACCAACCCCCAGCTCACTCGGACCTCCTTGCAGGGACTTGGTCAGCTGATTTATTTTTGTAAGTACAACATGTTGATATTCCAAATAATTTCTTAGACTTCAGAAACTTTTCAAAGAGATAGACAAGCTGAGACTATCTGGAATTCATGGCTGGCCTTGCCAACAACAACTACAAAGAGATTTGGGTGTATGGTAGCCCTTATAGGAATGGGTAACTACAATTACTAGTGCTCTCCTCCACATGGTGTCCATTCTAATGAGAAAATAAACACACACAAACAAATATATATTTAAAATAAAAGGGATTATTTCCCAAATTGAAGCTGTACTATAACAGATTTGCCTCAACTCAAAACACATCTTTGTTGTCTCACAAGAAACACCACACATAATCCATGTTAAAATGAAAAGTTAAACAACTTATACCCCAAGTAGAGAATAAAGACTTACACATCTAAATCTTGNGAATCACCTCTCTGGCTCTGCTGGCCACGCTTCTCTTGCTGCAGCCCAGGATGCCATTGTGCTTCTGGGCTGCCAGCGTGCACTGTTTGCTCATGGCCAGCTTCTCAGCCATCATCCATGTGAAATGCCTGTGCACACTGACTCACAGGACTCCATCAGATACTCTCTCACTGTCCAAATACAATTTTCTATTTCTTTCTCTTTTTTTTCTTCCAATGAGTCAGAAAGCTCTGCTAGCACCATTTCAAATGCAAATAATTCTGTTCCAACTGCCTCTTTACATTAGCTAAATGAAGTCATCAGTAAACAAAATTGGAAGAAATCTGAACACAACTGCTGTAAACAACTTTAAAAGTTTTATATCCCAAAAGATTAAAACTGCTGAAGACAGTTCAGATTCACTGGAGATGTTCACTACTGAGAGAGTTTATAGTCAAAAAATAATCTCTCTCATCTCACCCAAACTGATACTGGTCACAGCAAATTATAATCAAAGATAGATTTCTTGGAGGGTGATAATACCATTAGATTTAAGGAATTAAAAATACATGAAACTTTTGAGTTAATGAACAGGGTCCTTAACTGCTCATTTAATTCAAACAGCTGTTTGTTAATGCCCTAAGCAGTGTCATAAACTGTGAAAATACTGTTGAGTGCAAGACACTAGTTAATGCTATAAAGCAACACATGCTCTAATATTAAAAGGATTTAATGGGATTAATAGAGAATAAAACATTAACTCCCTATTATGATGTTTTTAGGACCCAAGGGCAAATTCTAGCTAAAGAGGACTCTGGTTCTAAAAGCACAAAAAAAGTAAAGTATAGCACTGTACAGCAAATCATGGCAATTTTATGCTCCTGAAAAAAAGTGGAACCCTGATAAGATCACATCTGTTCCAATCACAGACTGGATAAAATCACTGTTTACTAAAGTCCTAAATAACTAAATATGTGGAACCCCAACAAGATCCCATCTGTTAAGGCTACGATTTGGATAAGGTCCCATTACAAAAATTTCTATATAATAACATATTCACTACCAAATATTGAACATTCTTATTTTCTTCAGTTTCATCTGTTTTTTTTTTGTTTGTTTGTTTTTATAGGGACACACAATATTGTAAAAACCTGACAGCATAATTAACTGCCTTAATGAACATTAAAAATTTATTAGGATTTGGAGTGTCAATTCAGACAAGGAATCAGAAACTAGATTTAGTGTTTAAGCTACATGACCTCAGTCAGTTGCTCTTAATTCTAGTTATTTCAAATGCATTTATACAATATTTTTCATTCCTAATGCAACGACAGCTTTTATAGTAGATTTAGTTCATGTGTAAATTATAACAGCTTATTATTTGCAAAGGTGACTACTAATTTTTCTGCTTTTCTTTGGAAATACTATTCTTCTATGAAGAAAGCAGAAAGTAGGCTGAATTTACCTTTATAGGTACAGCATATTTGAAAATTGACAGTAAGAGGAGAATTATTTGAAAAAGAAAGTTCATACAGGCTTAATATATAAATAAAACCTATTTCAAGTATCCAACCTCCTATAAAAAATTCATACTGCAGAAAAGAGTTAGTCTTTTCTCTAGAGATTGAAGGAAGGAAGGTTAAATGTTACACTTTCAGGTCCTATTGTCCTCCAAAAGAGTATTAATTGCTTTATAAGGTAGCAGATAAAATGGGATGTACTTCTGTCCCTTTAAATTGAAAAGAAACCCCCAAAACATCTTCTAAGTAATATAATTACAATTTTTCAGTTAATTCTTGTATTTAAGCTTCCTTAAAGCATTAATAATCATTTGTAATTGTACTTGCATGGTAGATATTTCCACCTGGATATCTCAGAACATGACTTTCAAAGGATCACAGGAGAAGAGAGAGCAGAGCCCTCATCTTTAATAAAAATGTTCATCATTTCTGCTGAAGTCCATCAAGAAGAATACACATTTCCAGGGCTTAGTATCAAAGAAGGAAATTGCTTAAAACAAGTTATATATCTAGAGGATAAGAACAATCTACTTACAGAGTAGTGGCCTTCAACTAAAGATTGTGTGTAGATTTTCAGAGATCAACCTTTTTGCATAAAAATATAGCAATTATTTAGAGAGAGGGAGAAAGAATGAAGAAAAATGAGTTTTTCCACAGTTAGACAAACTTGGGGATTCTCTAGGAATTCCTAACTTTAAGAGTGGTCAAAAGAGCACTTAGCATTTGTGGGACTATTCCTAATGGTTAAGTTCCTAACACAGAAGTTTAGTCTCTTTAAAATGCTTCCATAATCCATTGGAACACTCTTTCAAAAGACAGCTAAGAACAGCAATATAATTATATACTTGGAAACACTCTTGAGGCTTTTGATAAAAAGCCTCTCTCCCCATCCTAGGGACTGAAAATATGCCCAATATCCAATACAGGATTTGGGGTATACATCCTATTGCTAAGATTTTGTAAATGAGGTAGCTTTTACCCTCTGTCCTAACCCATCATATAGCTGCAATCTAATTGAAAGAACACAACATGACCTATTTTTCTTACATTTTCTATATGTTTTTACAACTCCTTCTCTTCAGCTGTCACTGCCTCTATCATCATCATCATTCTTCAGAACAAAACCAACACAACTTCTTATACATCAAAGAATCCAAAGGACCCTTAACTAACATGGAGTTTTCTTAACTGAAGACCTGTAGCCATTGAAGGCTGAAAAAGTGAGATCCTTGAATGAATCTATTCTATAGCTATGTACAGATGAATAAAAACCAGGTTATTAAAAGTGAAAGCATTTCTCATCCCTGGTTAGTATCAGTGGATGTTGACACTATGGATTTCTAGCTTTTTACAAAACTAGTGGTATCAATAATTTAGATTGCTGAAGTCTCATCACAATCTGAGAGCTATAAATGCTGTCCTTACCTCACTCAAGTATCCTTTGGATATCTAAACAAATACTTACAAACTAAATGTCTAATACATTAAAATTACAATCCAGAACTTGTTAGACATTAGTCTTTCGTATTTCTGTGTAATATCTAATTTTTAAGTGATGTGTTAGTTCACAGTACTCAAGATGTAGATGCAAAGAAAGGTGAAGAGAAAGATGGATAATAATAGTCATTAATTTTGTCACTAAACAATGAGGCATAGCCTCCCAGTTTTTATCGCTGCTGTCAAGATAGAATATTACTATTAAACTTTGCCTTCCTATGTATACTGTGCTTCCAGATTCATTTGTATCAAAAATAGTATCAAAATGGGTTACTACAAAGGGAAAGCAAAAGACCAAAATAATTAAGAGAGTTTCAGCTTCCTCTCTAGAACTGTAGGCAGAAGATAAATATTTTCTACTCTTGTGAGATCCATAAGATCATCACTGAAACCTGAAAATGATTTGTGATGGTCTTCTCTGAATGAACAAGCATGTATTGAATTTGTTTGTCTTCAAAAGAATAATAACTCTTCAAACATACTGAAAGATCAGATCTGATTCAAGGGCAGATTGAGAACAAAGCAACAGCCAGGCCTCTCCTGACTATGGGAAGGAACAAGCAGCAGTTGTGGCTCACTATGAGATGCATGGATGTGGCAAGACAGCTACCTGGAAAGGGGTGGCCAGTGCTTTGGATGAGGTGTTTGGCTTCAGCTCATGCAAGACAGAGCAGAACCTCACACAGTTTGGGACCAAAGTACTTTAGCTATTGAGATTCAGGGATATTTCATTTGTTAGGCATTCAAGGCTGCATCAACAGCTGATCTTAGGGATGGATATCTTCCAATCTGCTGAGCTGGAAAGGTAGCACTAAGCCAAGAATAGGAGTTGCAGTGCGATAAATCCTTCTCAGTGTAACAGCAAGGAGACATGGATATTGAGGTTCTTTCCTACAGAATCCTAGAGTGGTTTGGGTTGGAAGGGACCTCTGGAGCTCATCTAGTCCAACCCCCCTGCACTGGGCAGGGACATCCCCAACTAGATCAGCTTGCCCAGAGCCCTGGCAAGCCTCACCTGCAATGCCTCCAGGGATGGGAACTCAACCACCTCCCTGGGCAACCTGGGCCAGTGTTCCACCACCCTCGTTGCTATCAAACTATAGCATTAGTTTGAAAATAATCCAAACCAATGGCAATACAAAGGGTAACCTTTAGAGATTAAAAATAACAGTTTATGTATTTAAAGGCAGAATAGTGTGCTGTATAAGTGAAAGAATATTTTGGAAGGCATGTCTGAGATATATATGTAAGTGTTTCAAGGCCCTCCAAGGATCCTGAAAGTTAAATAGTTCTTCTCTCCTCAATGAAAGACTTAACTAAAATAAGCAATATGAACAAATCTCCAACTGTGAACTAATTAAAGACAATTCCCTTTCATGGTTTTCTCCCTAAATGTCATTTGTGATTTTATTTTGCTTTTCCAACTGTCTTACTTTAAATATCAGTCCTCTCTAAGGTTAATACAAAACACTAATTATTTGAAATACTAGACAATACAAAAAAAACTCAGAAAGATAACATTAACGTAAAGTTACTTAACATTAATAAAAGTCTGAAAACATTAACATTTTAAACTGAAGACAGGACTTGCCTCATATAGTAATATTCTTTAACTGACAGCAATCCACAAAGTACATCAGATTTATATTCTGAAGTATAAAAATCACATGTATGACAGCACAGAATGGTCATGCATACACATGTAAAGCAGAAGTACTTAATTATCCCCAAGAAAATATCTTCTCGTGCTAGGAAGATTCATGAAATCTGAGAAGTCTCCAGAACTGAAGAAGTTTTAGATCCTTAGAGACGTCTGACAGTCACTTCAGTTCTTAGAGCTTGTAAAAGAAATAAATTATAGTTATCTTCAACTAATTACTCAATACAATTACCTCACAGTATCCCAGTATGTCAGGGGTTGGAAGGGATCTAGAAAGATCATCTAGTGCAACCCCCCTGCCAGAGCAGGAGCACCTAGACCAGCTCACACAGCAATGTGTCCAGGCAGCTCTGCAATGGCTCCAGACAAGGAGACTCCACAGCCTCCTGGGCAGCCTGGGCCAGTGCTCTGGCACCTGCACTGCAAACAAGTTCCTCCTCATGTTAATACTAAACCTCCTGTGGTCCAACTTGCTCCCATTCCCTCTTGTCCTACCATTGGATGCCATTGAGCAGAGCCTGGCTCTCTCCTCCTCACACTCACCCTTCCCATATTTCTAAGCATTGCTGAGGTCTCCTCTCAGTCTCCTCTTGTCCAGGCTGAGGAGATCCAGCTCTCTCAATATTTTAAAATTAGAAGTTCTTATTATCCATACTCCTTTTCATACACAATGCAACTGAAACAGAACAGTAAAACAGAGCTGTAAAGAATCCCAAGCTCTATCCAAAAGATGAGCTTGCTTGCTGCCATGCCTCAGCTCTGAGGAGTAGCTTTATGAGCTGACAACTTGACAGTATTTCTTTGTTATGACTGGCTGAGGACATCCAATTGTCATACAATAATTTTCAGTAATTAGTACACAGATGAGGAGTAACTCATCTTTTCACAAGAACAATGTTCTCGTGGATAAACAATAGCTGCTGCAACACTGAATTAGAGAGGCCATGCTACTAATTTATGGTGGGTTACAATAGTACATGTTGTGGGCCACAAGCACTCCGTGGGCTGTGTAATGAAGGCCAAGAGTTTAAAAACTGATTAGAATTACAAATAATCTGCCAGGTGTTTTCACTGCTGCTATGGAGGACAATGTTATCTTAGTCTGGAGTCTCCAAAACCAAGAGGAAAGAAAAACATTGTGGAAAACTATAGGCAATAAAACTTCAGAAACATCCTTTTGCCAAAAGAGTATTATTTTTTCTGTCAGTGATGAGGAATAAAGTTAGCATAGTACTGCTGGTAACACATATATTGTACAGGCCTTGTAAACTTGATCACCAGTCTGATCTTGTTACACAATCTGCAAGAGATTTGTGGGCACAAAATCAACTTTGAGTAAGAATAAATCTAGAAGAATGGTACAATAGTGAGTTGGATTTATCTGCACTTAAAGGAGTTATAGGTGAGTGTCAGGAGGAGAGAGCCAGGCTCTGCTCAATAGCATCCAATGGTAGGACAAGAGGGAATGGGAGCAAGCTGGACCACAGGAGGTTTAGTATTAACACGAGGAAGAACTTGTTTGCAGTTCAGGTGCCAGAGCACTGGCCCAGGCTGCCCAGGAGCCTGTGGAGTCTCCTTGTCTGGAGCCATTGCAGAGCTGCCTGGACACATTGCTGTGTGAGCTGGTCTAGGTGCTCCTGCTCTGGCAGGGGGGTTGCACTAGATGATCTTTCTAGGGCCCTTCCAACCCCTAACATACTATGATACTGTGATACTGTGTGAGTATGTTATAACTTTATATCTCACATCATTATTTGAAAATTTGAAATGTTCCTTTAAAATAAATCCAGAATAAACCAAAGCAGCTTGCAAAGTCCTTCACTTCTCTTCCACTGTAATTTTAATGCAGAATTATAGACCCATCTAAGAAGAAAATATTGTACTAATGCAGNAAATAACAGTTTATGTATTTAAAGGCAGAATAGTGTGCTGTATAAGTGAAAGAATATTTTGGAAGGCATGTCTGAGATATATATGTAAGTGTTTCAAGGCCCTCCAAGGATCCTGAAAGTTAAATAGTTCTTCTCTCCTCAATGAAAGACTTAACTAAAATAAGCAATATGAACAAATCTCCAACTGTGAACTAATTAAAGACAATTCCCTTTCATGGTTTTCTCCCTAAATGTC
Organism: Bucco capensis; assembly: GCA_013396975.1. Taxonomy (NCBI): domain Eukaryota; kingdom Metazoa; phylum Chordata; class Aves; order Piciformes; family Bucconidae; genus Bucco; species Bucco capensis. The sequence continues at coordinate 15,598 of VWZO01011297.1, read as the reverse complement.
ATTTGTGATTTTATTTTGCTTTTCCAACTGTCTTACTTTAAATATCAGTCCTCTCTAAGGTTAATACAAAACACTAATTATTTGAAATACTAGACAATACAAAAAAAACTCAGAAAGATAACATTAACGTAAAGTTACTTAACATTAATAAAAGTCTGAAAACATTAACATTTTAAACTGAAGACAGGACTTGCCTCATATAGTAATATTCTTTAACTGACAGCAATCCACAAAGTACATCAGATTTATATTCTGAAGTATAAAAATCACATCTATGACAGCACAGAATGGTCATGCATATACATGTAAAGCAGAAGTACTTAATTATCCCCAAGGCAGCTGAAAATATCTTCTCATGCTAGGAAGATTCATGAAATCTGAGAAGTCTCTAGAACTGAAGAAGTTTTAGATCCTTAGAGATATCTGACAGTCACTTCAGTTCTTAGAGCTTGTAAAAGAAATAAATTATAGTTATCTTCAACTAATTACTCAATACAATTACCTCACAGTATCCCAGTATGTCAGGGGTTGGAAGGGATCTAGAAAGATCATCTAGTGCAACCCCCCTGCCAGAGCAGGAGCACCTAGACCAGCTCACACAGCAATGTGTTCAGGCAGCTCTGCAATGGCTCCAGACAAGGAGACTCCACAGCCTCCTGGGCAGCCTGGGCCAGTGCTCTGGCACCTGCACTGCAAACAAGTTCCTCCTCATGTTAATACTAAACCTCCTGTGGTCCAACTTGCTCCCATTCCCTCTTGTCCTACCATTGGATGCCATTGAGCAGAGCCTGGCTCTCTCCTCCTCACACTCACCCTTCACATATTTCTAAGCATTGCTGAGGTCTCCTCTCAGTCTCCTCTTGTCCAGCTCTCTCAATATTTTAAAATTAGAAGTTCTTATTATCCACACTCCTTTTCATACACAATGCAACTGAAACAGAACAGT
>VWZO01011296.1:8906-26841 GCA_013396975.1 Bucco capensis | reverse complement strand
AACTTTCCTATGATGAGGGTCTGGCCGACATGTCAGCCCCTCTGTTCCTCTCAGAAGGGAGTCACCTATGACCACAACCTTTCTTTTTTTCTTTGTGGCTGATGTTGTGATAAGAGCATTGAGCTTTGTTGAGTATGTATGTTTCTCTGCTATAGGCTGTTCATCATCCATGTCTTCCTTAGACAGATCTATCTCAACCAGGGCCTCAAATCTGTTCTTTAGTGGCACTGGGGGGGATGAGGCGGGCAAAGAGGAGGAGGGTTGTTTGATGCCTTGACCTTGAACTGTTTTCCATTTGCTCCCCATATCTGTATTGCTGCCTCCGGTCTGATAGGGACGGGATACAGGGGTCCTCTGATCCTGGGTATTATCACATGGGTACCCCCATTTCTGTTTCAGGGAGGGCAAAGCCTGGCTCCACCTGTAAATCTTCTGTTTGGCCTCCCTGATACTCCTCAATCTTTCAATGACCTCTTGCAGCTCTGCAACCCTGCAGAGGAGGTCTTCTACCTGTTCACAGCGAACACAGCAGCTCTCAGAACTGCCACCTGCTGCCAGGGAAAGCCTCTGGTATTCCCTGCAGCATGTGACCTGGACAGCAGTATTCCTCTGATGACAATCAGTCTGGGTTCCCATGTGCACTTTGGCAACTGTGTAACAGTTCTGCCGGGTGGAAACAGTCCCTTAAGAAAGAAAAAAAAAATTTTTTTTCAAAAATCTCACAAGCTGGGAAGGCTGGCTTTCAAAGATGTTTCAGGTTCTGCAGGCTCTGCCCAGTAGTCCAGGCTGGGCTATAGGGGGCTCTTGAATGCCTCCAGAGAAGGAGACTCCACAGCCCTCCTAGACAACCTGTTCCAGTGCTCTGTTACCCTTACTGGAAAGAAGTTCTTCCTCATGTTAATACTAAACCTCCTGTGATCCAACTTGCTCGCATTCCCTCTTGTCCTAACATTGGATGACATTGAGAAGAGCCTGGCTCCCTCCTCCTGACACTCACCCTTAACATATTTGTAAACATTAATGAGGTCCCCTCTCAGTCTCTTCTTGTCCAGGCTGAAGAGACCCAGCACTCTCAGCCTGTCCTCATAGGGCAGATGCTCCACTCCTTTAATGATCCTGGTGGCCTTGTGCTGGACTCTCTCCAGCAGCTCCCCNTTCCTTTTGCTTCCAACATACTTGAAAAATCTCTTCTTGTTATCCTTGACTTCTCTTGTCAGGTTAAGTTCTAAGGAGGCCTTAGCTCTCCTTGTCACCTCCCTACACCCTCTGACAACCTCCCTATATTCTTCCCAAGTGGCTTGCCCATTCTTCCATGTACTATATATTTCCTTCTTATGCCTAAGCTTATCCAGTAGTTTCCTGGTCAACCATGCAGGTCTCCTAACTCTCTTACTAGATTTCCTACTCTTTGGGATGCACTGATCTTGAGCCTGGAGGAAATGGCACTTGAATACTAGCCAGCTTGCTTGGGCCCCCTTACCTTCTAGAGCCCTGTCCCATGGGACTTTATCAAGCAGTTCCCTGAGAAGGCGAAAGTTGGCCTTTCTGAAGTCCAGGGTAGCAATCCTGCTCTTGTCCCTGTGCTCCGTGCCCACAATCCTGAACTCCACCAACTCATGGTCACTACAGCCAAGGGTGCCCCCTACCTTCACATCCTCAACCGGTCCTTCTTTATTTGTTAGTACAAGGTCCAGCAACACTCTTCTCCTTGTTGGTTCCTCCACCACCCGAGTTAGAAAGTTATCAATGCTCAAATCCTTCAATATTTTTTTAACCTATGCAAATAACTCTGCATATATTTTTCTACTTACTCTGTTTAGAACACAGTCATTTCTCTCCTAATGTCCATGCTGACCAACAGCAGCACTTCATCTAATGTTTTATCTAAGCATTTCCTAAGTACTTATGATACTCCAGTGCATGTCTGTGTAATTATGTATGACAGTGTTCTCTTCCTTCTGTTGAAGAACAAAAGAAGGAAGACATTGCAGATAAAGCATAGACTTTCGCAAACACTTATGCATATAATTCCCAGTGAAATCAAGGAATTCTAGGCTAAATCATGCCTGATGTGATAGAGAAAAAGGCATGTCAGGTTACTTGATCAAATTCTTGCTTTCCTAGTTTAGCGTTGCTGCCCTCCAAGGCTATAATCAAACTGAAACATCTAGAATACAACTGTATGTACCAGGAAATTAAGATAATACAGGATATTAAAGAATGTTTGTTGAGAAGTCCCTTTCCTGTGCTGTCATAATTTATATTTCTTCTTGTTTAAGCAGTGCTAACAATATGTGATGGGTTTTTTATGATTTCAGGAGAGCAGAACTGGTCCAATAGCATACTATTATGTGCTTATGCTGTGCAACTACAGGAGGACTCACAGGCTGAAAAGAACCAGCTGCCAGGCAATTAATCTCTTTTTAGTATAGGTTATAAGGACATATCAGAGTGAACAGCATGTGCCACAGCAGATTTAGAGCAAAATCTTACCAAAGCTTTCCTAAGCTTAAACTTAGCTTACTTTAACCATGGCTTTGTACCAAGGTACTTAAAAATTTTTCATCTGCTATCTTTTGATATAAGGTGGTGTATCTCCAGCCAGGGCATGGAACAGACACTGTTAATTCAGCCGTAACTGCTTAATTACAGAAATTAAAGGGCTTTATGTGACAACTCATGAGAAAGACTAGGAGGTCTAAGCTTCAAATATACGCAAATTACATGAGACATTTTAGACATATATGCATTAGGAAACAGCATGGAGGTCAGATCTGCTCATGAGTTCTTGTAAGGATGAGATCCAGAAAGATGTGTGGGCAATGTGTGATGTATTTTGAAACTATTAAAGCAAATGCCTTATTTTGCAAACCAGTTAATGAGTAGCTTTCATCTGACCTAACTTCAGATATCTGCAAGGGAGGTGTCTCAATCTCAGCCAGTTATCCATTGCAGTAAGAAAAAAAAATGGCGGCCCCCAGAGGGTGTGATTCACTTAACCTATTTTTAGAGATGAGTCACACGCTGGTAGTACCTAATTCCTCCTCACAGATTACAATGGCAACCAACTCAGATGCACAGGTAGATGAATCCCATCTGATATGTCCAATAAAAAGAACATCTGCCATTAAGCTATTTTGACTAAATACTACTAACAAAAATTGCCTCCTCCTTTGGTGTGCCAGCTCGCTAATCAATTCCTTCAGGAGCTTTTGCTACAGGCGGATTACTGCATTCAACTCTGAAAGTTTTTCCTCTGAAACACCTGGTTTCGCACTGGATACAGTATGAAGTACAACAGAAAAAGAACTTTGTTCTGCAGGACTCCTATGCTCTCAGTGTAGGGTACACTGAGTACAGATACTACGAAGACAGAGGGAAGACAGGACCTAACTATAGTTTATGATATTCCTGTAGTACCTATGCACGTATTTTTAAATGTGATTTTTGCTATTCTTTCCTGTTGAGAAAGAGAAGATGAGTTCTGTGTTCTCATCAGTACAGTTTATCAAAATGACCCTGGTTGTTGCCTGAAGGCTTTGCAATGCTGATGAAATGCTCCCACAACAGCAGGAAAACATCTAAATTTGATGTTTATAGCTCCTTTCATATCGCCTTTCTTCTTGAGGGTATCTTTTTCCAATGTGACAGTGTTTGCATGGCTCAGATGAGCCCTGTTGCTAGGAAACAAGTCCCAACTGTGCCTTTAAAACCGTGCCTTTAAATATACAATCCAAGGAAATATTTTTCTTTTCATTACATTGTATTGTGTGTTTTTATTAAGACTCCTTTTAACTTGGATCTGACTCTTGGGGTTGCATCTCTATCACAACCTTCTGGGACCCACTCTTTTTCCATTGTCTGTACAGTGTCATGGTCACCTGCACAGTTGTCTAAACAATATATTTTTAAAATAGTATGTTTTATGGCCATAAAAAGGCCTCATTTTGCACTCAATTGTGGTATAAACAAGAATGAACAGAGTGGAGCCTGCCTACTGCAAATATCTGTTAATACTAAACTACAAAGCACTATACAAATCCGTGTTCTTTCAAATAGCAACTCTATGGTGCATCTGTGCTTCCCAATTTTGTTTTCGTTTTGGAGGTTTTGCCATATACTAACTAAAATATGCTGAAGTCCCCCTTATGTGTACAAGATAGTGTGCAGCCTTCACAGACATAAAGCAGATTATGGGATCACATGAGGGAGTAAACAGCACATCCAGAGTGCAATGGCCTTGACCATCCTACCTATTTACTGTATTTTCACTAAAGTGTGACACAGACAATATCTTGCTTCCTGATGAACACGAAGTACAAGAGTGATGAAAGCGGTTCATTAAAAACAGTTTCCTTGGAAGAGATTAATGGAAACCAAAGCGTGGATGCACGATTTAAGGCACTGAATTGTAAGAAGTCCATGTAGATTCTCATGCCATCAACTTCCTAGACAGTCTTCAGCAGATTATTTCCTCTGACTTCTACATTCAGACTGCAAACAGTCAAAGTGTATGAAAAAACTCTTCCTTCATATTTCTGTATCATAACAGGACTTGAGTGTAGTCTGCACTTCACAGTGCTACTGAAATAATAATGCAACAAAATTCTGCTCAATTACCAACTCAGCACTTCTCACACCAATAAATACTGGACTTTTCACTGGTAAGGCTTCATGTCATTTAGGTATCATTCCTTTTACAAACAGTACTCAAGAACAGTTACGAGTGTATGATGAAGTGTTATAAATATTTAAAACAAAACTGTTTGCAAGGGAGAAAGCAGAATGAGTTTATGATGCAACAGCCTTAGTTTTTTAGCTTTGGCTGCTGGCTAATTTGGGAAATAAAGTTCTAAGTTGGTGTCCTACTTGGTACTGCAACTTAATAACTGAGCCTTCTTTGACTTTAAGCGCAATGTAAGAGCTCAGTTCTGCAACTCTTCTTTACAGTAAGTAATATTTATTCACAGGAGCAACCTCAAGGGGTCAGCTCAATGTTACAACATGAAGCAAAAAGGATTAGTTCTAGAGGCTCAACACCACACTGTTCTGCCTGTTGTGGATTCTCAGTTCCGACAAGTAGGTTTACTTTGAAATGGGAACATTTTGTACCCGCTTTGCACTGGTTCAAATGACTATTGCTTCAAGCACCGTGACCTGGAGCCCACACAGCAAGTAGAAAGAGAGCATCCTCTCTGTCCACTTCTGCCTTGGCACACAGAGAATAAGTAAGCACTTAAAGGACATCTAATGGATTAAAATCACTGACATGAGAGCAGAGCATACACACACATGGGCCAGATTTTCAGTTGTACCATGTAGGGCATATTTTATCTAAAACACAGAGGAAAAATATTTTATTCCATATGTCACTAATACTAAACACTGTTACCCTATTTGTCACAGCTTCAGTAAAGGAAGGATTTACTATGTAATTTCTGAGCAAGAGTCATTGCTGGGAACTAATGCTTGGTCTAAACACCATTCCTGGCTCCACCACAGGTTTCTTCTAAGTATCAGCTACACAAAACACAAGGAGACAGATTCTACTTTTAACTACATTGCCTTGAATCTACCATCCCAAGTGGGAATACTGAGGCTTAACTCTGATGAAAATGAGAATTTGCACATTGGCACCCTTGTGTATAAGGAGTTATTTGGACCAAGATGAGTTAGTGACACAGAACAGCTAATGGCTGAACACAGTCCTCCCCATTCTTCTACCCATACTCATGGCTTGGTTCAAGCTCTGCTTTGCACTTATGCAGCTATCTACCTCTGCAGTGGGGGTGTACAAGAATGCTAGCCTTCTGTGGCAGTATATAATATAAAGGGCTAGCTCTCAAGCCACAAAACCCAGGTTACCGTGTACAAATGACCAATGCAAACAAGATGAAAGTTAGATCACCTTAGGGAGTTGGCTTCAAAGGAATAATCTATTTCAATGTTGCTTTTCAATGTTGTTTTCAGTGTTGTGGGATGTGTGGGAGGAGCAGAGGACTAAGTGAAATAAGTACTCGGGTGCAAGTCAATGTATGAAATTACTTTCTGGCTTTTAAAAGAGAAAACAAGAGAACATTTTTGTACTCACAACTGCCAATGATTGTAGTTCCCGTGCTCTCTTCTTTTATGTGTGACAAGGAACCATCCCACCAGCTCTCTGTAGCCACAATGAAATTTCAGTAAGAGGAAAAAAAATCTCATGGTGCTCAGTCTAAAATACTGGTTTCGTGAGTTTTTTAGAATACTATTTGTTTTCCAAAACCCCTACTAAGCCTTCTCTGCCATTGATTAGTTTGTCAGGTGCACAGCTGAAGAACAGAGACATGCAGCAAAAAACATTATTCTTGCAAGAGCTAATTTAATGACCTCATTTAGAGAATCTGCACTAACTAAAATGATTAACTACATGAAAACAAACATACCCACTCTTTCAATGGATTACCTGATGACCAGTCTGGTGCAAATGAGTTTGGAAACAGCTGTGACTTGCTGCAATCATTTCACAAATTCAGAAGGAAGCTATGGGAAACTGTGCCAATCCCACAGCTAGAAAGGGATTTTCTTCTGGCTACACCTCACAGATATCTCAGTTTGTGATCAGTCCTTCCCCACAGTCCTAAATCCTTTATGAGCCCCTCCTGCTAGCACAGCAACTCTTAACTGGATTGCAGGGCAATGAGAGTTGGAAGTACTTAAGAGCTGCTTTGAATATACAGAACCAAGGAGGTCCAGCCATACTTTTAGCTAGAACTAAATCTTCAGATTCTTGGAACTAAGTTTCAGTGGAAAGGAAACTTAAAGCTTCCTGACTCCAAAACAGTGTTTACACGAATACATGAAAAAAAAATTAAATTACATGGAATATAAATACATAAATCTTGATCCAAGAGCTTATTTTACCTTGCTATAAAGAACCTAGTCCTGATAACTGCCAGTGAAAGAGGTCTGACGATACGGGCCCTTCTGCATAGTTATTTCTATGGTGTCAAGTTGCCTTCTCCTTTCCCCAACACAGCATAGCAAATACAATGTTGGATATTCACACACAAAAAAATCATGTTTATGGAAATCAAATTGTCATGGCAACAGCAGAGGTCTTGCAAGCATTTTAATAGCAAATTAACAAAACCCACTTATGGTACAGAGTAAAAGGCTATACACCCCAGGGAGGAGCGGACAGATCAGGTGTCTAAAGTGACCAACTAGGTATTCCATACCACACATGTCATGTTCAGTATAAAGGAGAGTTTCAACACCTTCTTCCTCCTTTTTTATCCCTCCCCCCCTCTTCTTCAATGGCCGGCATTTGAGGAGAACTCTGTCTGCCATCTCTTTGATCTGGACTGAAGGTTCCGAATTCCAGCTTCTCCACCACCAGGCTACAGCCTACTGTTGGGCCTACTCCAGGGTGACGTAGTTATCAAAAAGAAAAGGTTTGATTTGGGGTCTATATGTATCTCTATATATTTGTAAACATTTTTTATTAAAGTAGTTTTTAGTTTTATTTTCCAGTCTGTAAGTCCTGATGTCTCTTTATTGCTGTTTCCCTTCCATTCCCAGGGTTAGTGGGGAAGGGTGGTTATAGAGAGTGTCTGTCACTGGCTTAGGGGTCACCCCAGCCCCTGACACATGTCAATCATTTAAACTCAAGATCTCACCTCACTGTACTGGCATATATAATAGATATCCATAAATAAGTATATATTTTTAACTTAAAACAGTGGACAGTGTTATACTAATGTGATCAACTGGGCTTTTTTCAGGTAAAATATTTCCATAAAATGACTCAACTCATCTGGTTTATTAATCTTCATTAAAATCTCAGGCCTTCAAGGTCTTATTTACCTAAAAATGTACAAACATTTTTTAAAAACAACAGTCTTATTTGGCTCAATTGAAACTTCTTCCAGCACAATCTCAAGACTAATTTGACCATTTAGCCTTTGCATTCTTTAAAACTTGCTTATGTTAAAACTTAAAACAAAATGTTTATCCATAAACTCAGAGCATTGTTAAGCTTTGTGCTTGTGGCAAACTGAGAGCTTAGCCTAGATAAATTACAAGCTGGTGAGGTGCTGGATAATTATCTATGACATGTCTAAATTCATATTCCCAAAGGTGACAGCCTTAATCACCTGCACAGTTCCTTGTATAAGCATTATTACTGAAACTAGAAACATGGTACAGGTTGAATCCTTGCACTGAATGCCATTATGCTTCCAAGAGTTCCTCTACCGATCATAGTCACTATTTTTCTGCTAGCAAAATTTGACCATGATGCACTCTGGGCATATCCTTTGGGTATGGTTATACTGGAATTTTAATTTAAATTAGTGTATTACCAATCAGCTTTCATCAACTCTCTCATTTATATTTACTAGTGCAAGTATTTCATGATCATATGCTCAAAGACATGAGTATTCATGGTCTTGTCTCATGGATCTGTGTATTAGTTAGGAACATACCTATTTTTTAAATTCAAAAGCTCAGTTTAATATTGACATCTCCCAGTGCTGAAAAGTTATGAATCAGGATCTCCCAAATCGAGATTTTTAAAAAATGCAATTAATTCTTTCTTATCTATCCTGCCCATTTTTTTTTTTTTTTTTGTCGTTTTGGGTTTTTTGGGGGGTTGTTTTTTGTTGGGGTTTTTTTTTTGAGACAGGATCATATCTCCAAATTCTGCTCCAAAAGCCATGTAAACTACATTTTTTTCTTTTCTTGATATCAGAGATTCTTATCTAATCAAAATCCTCAGGGGACAGGATTCTAAGGAAACACCAAATATTGTGAGAATCAGGATTACATTGCTAGGCCTTTTGAGGGGCTGTCAAGTAGTTAGAGGGAAATTGTTTGGCCTGTAACTCCCTTGGAATGAAAAAACTGAGCTTTGAACTGCCTTTATAATAAGGACTACATTGCTGGAGGAAGGAGGGCGAGAGCAGCTTCTAAGTGGTCAGATGGGGGAAAAACAATCTGTGGAAATGAGTATTTTAAATCAAATATACAAGTTCCACCTAGTTATTTTTTCCTTGACTCTACACACAATGAAACCTGGTAAGTTTATAACATCAGAAACCAACAAGTAAAATATAACTAGGTAGAATTGCACATGATTTTTCTCAATCTTTCGTTTTGGGGCTCCCAATTAATATTAAATGCTCAAAAAACCCAGGAAGAGTGGGAAGAGGAAGAGGGATTAAGGTCTAATCTTCAGCAGAACCATGGAAACCCAGGTTTCACATTCCTGGAATCTCTAAAGCAAGCTAGGTCAAAGTAAATTTTCCTTTCTTATGTGAGGTGGGGCCCATTCTGAAGTCATATCCAGGGACTGACTTATAATCAGTGATGTCCAAGGTTGCTGTGTGATGCTGGCTCCAGCTCTCTCCTAAGGAATAACACTGCCACACAAGCTTCCTTCCATGTGAATCACATCATGACTGCTCTAGTCCACAGACCAACATATGAAAGGCAATGAGCCCTAACTGCAGTTTCAAGTATGATGCTGGGACTGTGAACAGGAGTAGTTACAGCAAACATAGACATTTCCTTCTGCTTCCCTTGCTGATGGAGCAGTAACTTCCATCAGAAGTTTTGTAAGCCAGTGTTATAAGGTATGTAAATGACCGGAGGTACCTGTATTTTCCTCCTTCACCCCCCCGACTGTTAATGTGTTTGTTTGCAAACCCTCTATGGGGGGTAGTAGCCCTCTCTGCCAGCTGAGCTGCGAGGCATGGAGCTGTGCCGGCTGCAGCAGCGGAGGGGCAGCCCTGGTAAGCGCAGAGGCAGGGGCAAGCCCCGGCAAGCAACAGAGACAGGGGGACCAGTGCCGGAAGTAGAGCACGCCCCGCTGGGCACCGGGCAGCAGCAGACCCCAGAGCCCACACCTGTGAGTCCCTGGAACAGTGCCAGTTGCGACAGCCTGCACCCATGAGTCCCGGAGCAGCTGCAAGCAACGGTAGAAGAAGTGGCGACGCAGCTGCGACACAGCCATGTTGTGGAAGGCAGAAGCATGAACGGCCCACCAGGAGGGAGGGGCTTCCGCTGCGGGGACTGCTGGGAGCTCCCTACCATTCAGGTAAGACGGCGAGAGGGAGAAAGCGTGCTCTCCTCCATCTTGCGGCAGCGTGCCTGGGCGGCTAGGCCATCTCTTCATCTCTTGTCCACTCACCTGCCCACCACCATCATCCACCATCCGGGTTTCCTCCATACTCCATCTCACCTGCCACCTCATCTTAATCGGAGTGCACCCAAGCAGGTTTTACTGCAAGTGGGGGGGTGTCCAGTGGTGTGAGGGGGGAACCGGTAGGGTTTACATCATTCTGTATTTTCACTGTTATATATTTTTCTCTGTTAAAAGTTATTCTTTATAACACTCTCCCAGAGCGCAGCATTTTCTTTCCTTTTTGGGGAAGGGGGAGGTTCCTGACAGGATCATCTCCCAATTTGTCCTTTCAAACAACAACAATTAATTGGTGCACAACATGGAACACCAGGGGGTGCTATTGAGGCGGGTGTAAAGAATAACTTACTTGTGTAAAATTTTTGTGTGTGGTTTATATACCGTTTGAATTGTTCATTGATCTGCTAGCGCCTGTTAATCTGTTACTTCTGTGAGGGGGGCCAATTATAAGGATGCCACCACTTGCATTACTAGCAAACCTTTTCTGGAACGGTGGCTTGTTGATAAGAATTATTCTGGTGGTATGTGGCATACAGTGGATCTATGATATCATAACTATTGAGATCATGAGGTATGGCTGGGACATGTACCAGAAGTTCTTTTGGTACTTGAGCATAACATCCTATTTTAGATATTTCACCAATTCCACCGACCCATATGGTGTTGGGATCGGTGAAAGTTTAGAGGGTCCCCTGACTGCCAAGGATGTCACGTTTTATACACAGTATTCCAGATGAGGCCTCACAAGTGCCAAGTGCAAGTGCATGATAACCTCCCTTCTCCTACTGACCACACTATTCNCACTGTATAACCTGACAAGATCTCTGTACTCCTCTTGAGTTGCCTGGCCCTTCTTCCAGAGGTGGTAAACCCTCCTTTTCTTCCTAAGTCCCATTAAAAGCTCCCTATTCAACCAGGCTGGTGGTTTTCCCCGCCCTTTACTCTTGCGACATGTGGGGATAGCTCTCTCTTGGGCCTTTAAGATTTCCTTTTTGAAGAGAGCCCAGCCTTCCTGGACTCCTTTACCCTTCAGGACTGTATCCCAAGGGACTCTCTCAACCGGTGTTCTAAAGAGTCCAAAGTCTGCCCTCCGGATTCCTTAACCACCTTTTGTTTCTCCACAACATTCAAAATTGTATACAGATTCTAAAATTCACCTGTGTGCTTTGTGCCTGCTGCTGCCACCTATGGGTGTATTTGTGTTCACGGTGCCGCATGCGATTTGATGAGTAAGAAAGAGCCTGAGGAACCTCATTTCTGCTTCCCACTCCTCCCTTGACCATCCAGAACAGCTCCACAAACTCTCAGTGCAGGTAAAATGAGAGTAAACTGCTGCAGACAATGGTGCTTTTTCAGTTTGTAAGCCTCTCCCAGTCTCACTGATTCGGACCAAAACAATTCACCTTCATCCTGCAATCCAGACTAGCCAAAATTCACCTGTCAAAAGCACTCTCCTCATGCAAGTTATTTCTGTCTTCAAATCCTTTCACTCCTGGACTCTCTTGCTGCAAGAATTTCGAGTTCTTTGGCCTTCTCACCAAATCTCTGTGAAGGTACACTCTCCTTTTGGTCGTGATTCTCTGTTTTTCTCCATATTTCTCCTTTCATCTGGAACCACTTTCTTGACTCCTTAAAAATCACTTGGTTTACCTGGCCATTTAACAGCTCTTCTCTGCTGTCTGGCCCCACCTTCACTCTTAATCTTCAGATACATCTGTCCAAACTGCACTAAGCGACATAATGAGACTGCAAGAGGCTGAGCATATCCTCCCTCCTTACAAGTTTTTTAAGTAGTGAATACCTCTACAAAGCTGATTCAACAACAATGGTGAACAAAAATGTCACCGGCCATTTCTTTTGTGTTCTGCTTTGATGGAAATAGAAGGCAAGAGGGAGCGGACAGAAACTTGTTCACGTTTAAGTTGGTCGGGCACTGACAGCAATTCAAAAGCAGCAGTACTAGGTTAGTGCACAGCTTGAACATGAAATGAACCAAAAAGTTGTTACGAACACAAGTAGAACTCAACAGCTGACTTCTACCAACTACAAGGAGTGAATACGCAAAACTGACCAAAGGACATACACAGTACTAAATATGTGGACTGTGATACAGGCTGTAGTTAAGAACAAAGTGGAGGTGTGCTTTTGCTCCTCCTTTTGCCCATGACTGCATTTGTAAAGCCAGGGCCACGGGAGGATAATGAGTAAGAAGGCATGTATATATGTAACCATTATGTCTAAGTGGATAAACTCAAGGAAGGGACCCAGTGTAAAACACAGAAAAGGCAGGGAAAAGAAGATATAAGATATTATAGTATTATAAATTAAGTATTCAGGCAAGTATAGCCTAAAAAATAGAGCTGCAAAGTGGTAAGCAGCTTTCTTTGTAAATTACACCAGGGCATGCCAACAGTCACTGGATTAAAACTCAGGGGCCACGCTAGATCCCTTGGCAGACCAAGGAGCTACAAACTTGAAATAATTTAACATTTATTCTGATCACAAATTATCTGTGAACTACCTCTATGTTTTCCAAGATTGTTTGTCATTCTAGATGGTCCAGACACGTTGTGGCACAAAAATATTCCTGACTATCCTGTGCTAGCAAGATTGTTGAGTAACTGTTCAACATGATCAGCCAAGTGAGTTATATAGGACATTTAGATTTCTCAATTATCTGTTGGTTTTTCTGTGGTTTTTTTTTGTTGTTTGTTTGTTTTTTTTTAAAGGATGATTGATAGTCTTCTCCATACTGACAAAAACAGGACCTGCAGGAGTAGAAAACTGCAATTCAGAAGTTCTTCTGCCCAACTTTACCTCACCATGAGGAATGTCTACAGCACAGCAAATACCACTGCCACCAGCAATAGAACAGTAACCTAGATGCACAAATTTTATCACAGGTGTCCTTTCCCACTTTGTACAAGCAGATGCAGAAATTACTATAAAGAACTTCTTGATCTTTTTAGTGGAAAATACCAAATCCAACAGAGTGAAGTCTAATGACAACAGTTTTGCTTTTTTTAATCATGCTTTTATGAACAACAGTTACATCACAGGCTGAAAGGCAACATTAGTTAAAAAGAATTCCAGCAGTAAAGTTCACAAAACAGAAATTCATACAAACACTTGAAAAACCTTTGTTTTCCACAAGTAATCTTGTAAATCTCCCAGATTAATTGATTTGCATATCCATATGAAAAAAAATTATTAAAAATATCATAAATTCCAAGGCAAGCTTGAGATTTTAATGCACAGATGTTTTAAAGTCCCAATTTCTTTTCTGCAATATTTGTCCTACTATAGATAAAAAAATGTTTTTAACTTGATGTTCTTTGTTTCAATAAGGAAGATGATGGATGTTTTCTTGAGGCATATATTTACCATTCCAGCACCATAAATAAAATGGGTATCGATAACGTTACTCATATCTCATCCCTGCAACTTTCCTGAGTGTTGTGTTCTGTACTTCTATTCAGCTCTTTGGAAAGCTTATTCTGCTGAAGAAAGCTGTGCCTTCAAATGAGAGCCTTCTGCAGATGCTTGGCTTCTATAAATTGAGAATTAAAGCCATTTTTACATAGCTGAAGGTCTAGCCCTTGAACTCTATCAAAACTGAACCAGAATAAACAGATGGCTGAAGACTTGTGATATGGAGCTGACAAACAACCAGGAACAGGAGGGCTGTACATTGTGGAAGAAAAAGTTCAGTGGGCTGGGAATCATCCTTTCTTTCTCTACGTGCCTGTGAAAGGCTGTCACTCATAATGTCCTGTACTGGCTATTTCATGGCGCATGGGTGACTGCTCTCCTATTCTGCACTAACATAATATTATGCTACATATTTCAATTATTCCCTGCATAAAAATAGTATACGTGAACCAGAAGTCCACCAGAAGTCCACTCCCTTCCTGACAGGAGGGATTAATCTTGGAGAATACCTTATACTTTCGCATAATCCCATTTGCTTCTCACATTTCCCTCAAGTTCTACCCCTTATTTTCCCCCCTCCCACACACATGATTTCAGAGGAAGGAAAAACAGGTAGGAAGGAGGGCAATATTCCCATGTATCAGCTCAGGGAATGACAAGGAGCCAGATCTTCTCCCACGCTGACTGGCACACGGCAGCTCCAAGAGAACAGAGTCTGCCAGATAAAGGGCATGGCCAGCCCCTTCTCTCAATTGCCATCTGCAGCATGTACTGGCTGGAGGTGCACATTGTTCAATCCTGTGGGAACTGAAAAGAGAGGATACACCACCATTTACCTCTGCTGGTGTCTTCATCTTCCATTCTCCAGACCTCAGCATGGCATTATTTGACCCCAAGGCCTCAGAGCTATGGACACCTTTGTTACAGCTCAGCCCTGCAGCCCTATCAGATGCAGATGAGGAAGACCACATCAGACTATGGAAAATTCTGATCCAGGACATCTCCAAATGGCTGCAGCTATCACAGTAAATGCAAGCAGTGTGTAATTTCAAGGCTGTTCTGCAAAACAGACTACAAATAGATAGGCTAATCAAGCCTTTTTAGGTTGTATTTGGTCTGAAATTCAAGTTTTGGCAAGGCAGAAGTTATATCTCCTGGGTATGAAAAATTTCCTATGAGGTTTGTTACATACATGCAAAGAGTAATTAAAGCCCAGTTTACAATGCCTGCCATTCTGGGTTACTGCATAAAACCCTGAAAATTAACCTGAAAAAAAAATAAACTGGCTATAAACAAAGAGAAAGTGTTACTTCACCTGTCCAAATAGAGTACTACTGCAAAACATAAATAGCATAAAGGAAAAACAGACTAGATGTTTAAATTTTCCAGATTTTATCCTCATAGATGACTTCTGTAACATATGAAAGATAATTTAACTGAAAAAGCATAGAGGCTTTTGGATGCTGAGAGACTGCCCTAGTATTTGGTAGCCTGTATCAGTTCCATTTGGGTATCACTGGTTTGAGGTACAGAGCACTAATGAAGACCTCAAATGTACCAATCTCCAAGCTGTGGAACACTTGGTTTATTCATCGTTGCCCATTTTCTTGTCTGTTGTGGTGGCTTCCGACCCTTCATGGCAATTGCACTGCAGTGTCTACACACGAATGACAATTATGTGCAAAACAGACAGGAACTGAATTTAGGGACTGAAAAAAGATAACTTTCATTGCCACCTAAACACAGACACACTCTCCACCTAAGCAGACAAAATATACAGCAAGCTTGTGAAACACCATTTTTACATGTTATAAATCTGAGTACAAGAATAGATGGGAATTTTGCCATTTACCTCATTGGGAAGAGATTCACATCCTAGACGTGAATACTTTACACCACTGCAAATACTATTTATTTTACAAGTGCTCCTCAATTCATCAAGATAGCTGAAGTGAAACAATGACACAAGATCTCTTTTTACCCCAACTATTCCTGCCAGTAGCTCTGTGTTTCTACTGTTTCCCTTTCTCTGCGCTTTGTGTGATATACAACAGGATATGGCAGAGATTGTAAATAGCTATATTCTAGTCAGGCATATTATCTAGGAGTAAATTTTCTATCAACATGCACATGATATTAACAGCTTCATTAAGAAAATGGTTAATTTCTTTATGAACTACGTGCTATGCTTTGCATAGAGTTTGGGGTGCATCTCCAAAACAATGCTTTTTGCCAGTGTGTGAGAATGTCACATAGAAGGTTTTGTTTTAATTTGTAGTTTGTTTTGCTACTTTTGCAACAGCAGATTGGGAGGGACAGTGGCATGACAGCAGGAAAGTACTGTTGAAATCAGTGCACCAAATGGAAAACAAGTTAAAAAAATCTTTCCCTGTTAAAAAAACAAAAACAGAATTAAAACCGTTTCGGGCTGGTCCAGCTAGTCAGTGGTAACACAGCCAACATGGCTAGAAAGTTCAAATTAAACTCTCAAGCTTTCAGGCCAGCATGGACTGGGAGCCCTACACACCCACCTTTAGAAAGCAAACACTATCTGCTGTTACTCCTCACTGACACCTTCTGTGTGAGGGAAGGCACAGTAATAACCAAAAAAGGTATCTGGGCAGGTAACCACACCCCAAGTCAATTCTGACATGAGGATGGCTTATGGGGAATCTACCCTCCTTGGACGAAGGAAGAACACTGAGGACTTTCTATTGCACTGTAAAAAGCAGCACAGTATTAAGTATAAGATCATTCAAACCAGGAAGAGGGCATGTATGTCTACAGTGAAAATGTAGTGTCTTCAACACCGACAGAAAACTACATTCACTTTGAAAGCTCTGGCTTTGAACACCTCTCTGAAGATGGTGGGAAATTAAGTGCTAAATAATAACCTAACACACCATGAAAGCACTTGACCAAAGAATTTCATTTGCTTCACAACTACAGGTTGCTCAAGTGGCTGTACACAAGGGCTGTGAAAACAACATACCTGAGTAGGCAGCATTACATCTGGGAGCACATATACCAAATGCTATTCTTTCTACCAGAAAATTCTGAGTTATTTCAAAAGGTGAATTTTTCCTGTGGAATACATCCATAGGTCCAGAGCAAACACAGTGGAATAGCAATGACTTGTACAAGTGGCACACAGTATACCACTCAGACCTAGGTAATACTTTAACCGGAAGAACTTAAATAAATTTCAGACTCGTTAATTAATTAAGCCACCTGAAACACATAAAGCAGTTCAAGGCAGGGCAGTATCTCTTTAAAAGCAGGACAAGCTGAGAGGTACTCCCATACCACAAAAGGCTGCTGCTGCAGCAGTAGAAATAGTGACCAGCAATGAAGTATGAAAGACTTAAGGTATGGATTGAAATTTTTGTTTGTTTTCTTTGAGGACTTTTAAAAATGTGACTGTTTTGCTTGCAGCTACGATACCTGTATTTAGCCTTGTGTGTATTTAGTCCTTGTAGTGTTTGAACTCTAGGCTCTAAGTAGCAGTAAGCAGGCATTTCCTAATTGAAAAGGAACAAAGGGAAATATGAGAGCATTATAGTCATACCTTAGGGATGCATTACCCAAGTCACTCACCAAGGATTTCGTACTAAGAAAATGTGAATTTCCCCATTTCTTTAGAGATTCCAGTTCCTTAGAGTAGTGGTACAGGAACAACATTTTGCAGGGTTCTCCTTAGGAAACTCGGGAAGATAGCCTCTGAAATCTCACATTTGCTTGTGAGTGATGTGGTCACTCTGCGTCCTGACCCTCTGACTAAAATTAAAACCCTAACAGCTGAAGCCCTTCCCCTAAACCACACAATTCCCAGCGTCGGGCCATACTACGCCAGAAGAGAATGGACGGGTCAGAAAGCTCTGGGATACTCAACCCCCGAGGCCAGAGACCGGCCACCGCCTCTCAAGTCACACAGAAGCCTCGCCGGGCGCGCAGCGGGGCTGAACAAGTACCACTCGCCCCGGGCAGCGGTGCCTGACTGCTGTCCGAGGAAAACACGCCACCCCACCGGCGCGCACTGCCCGCACCCCATCCAATGGAGCGCGGACGCTGCCCGGAGAGACGAGCGGCCGTCGGCCCGAGGGTTCTCTGCCAGGCCGCTCCTCCAGGGACCACGCGGAGCCTACGACCGCTCCGGCCGCGAAACTTTGCCGGCGAAGCGGAGAGACATGCTCTCGCAGTAGGGTCTGTCTCTCCGGGTGGTCCCGCAGAGAAGTGCTCCGGCCTAGGTCAAGTAGCTGCAGGTGGAGAAGGGAGCGCCTGGCAGCTGCTGGCCCCGCGCGCGGAACCCCCGCTCCG
>VWZO01011294.1:0-21174 GCA_013396975.1 Bucco capensis | reverse complement strand
AAGATCATCATTTCCCACCTGAAAAGTCAATCTGANCATGTATTTTTTGGTTTATGTAGGGCAGATGTGTATCCCAATGAACTCGTTTCAGGGATGGTCCAGGGTTCTTCCATTCCTGGGTAATTTGTGGCAGGTGATCCTGTTCTAGTTTCAGGGAGGGCAGAGCCTGACTGCGCCAGTCAATTTCATCCTCAGCCTCTCTGATGCTCATAAGTCTTGCCACTTCAGCTTGCAGTTTTTCAACCTTAGCTTGTAGCTGTGCTGCTTGGGTGAACAAATCATTTACCTGCTCACACTGTACACAGTGCCCCGCTACCAGGGAGAGATTGAGACACTCCCTACAGCCTGCTATGTGGACCATCTCATCCCTCCTTGAGGGCGCTGCTGTATTTATAACTTTGAGAATTGCATACAGTTGCTCAGTATTTACTTAGGGGTTTAAATGTGATTGGGGAAATGTAACATATATACAATTTCAGGTTTCTCATCCAAAGTTAGGTGAGTGACGATTTCAGATTTCTGAACTGATCTTGTTTAACCCCGTGATGTCTCTGTCAAAAAGCAAATGGATTGATTATCTGAGATACGGTTAAGAAACTGGTGTGCAACCCAATAGCTGTTTTGTACGTGAATGTAAGCATTCACTTAAACTTAAAGCATGTTTTATGTTACAATTTTTTTTTCATATTAAAAAAACATAAAGCCACATTTGCAAGACTCAGCACTTAGCCTACTTTGTTGTGACCTGTTTTGTAAAGTTAGTCACTGAACATGCACCAGGATAGTGCTTAAAATGTTTCTGTTAAGGAAATTAACCTCACCTGTCCAGCTGTTTGGTTAGTGGAGCTCTGTACAAATGAGCTTTTACTAGATAGAATACGTAGTACAGCATGACTTTCAGGTAAGTTTAATAAAAGTCATGAGTCTGTGAACTCAGCTTGAAACTGCAGCCAGACAGGAGGTACATCAGCTTTTTACAGACTCTGTAACTGAAGAGCATGGCTGGTGTGTGTGGGGAAAAAAGTGCTTAACTGTTTGATAGGGTTTTTTTCCTTCTATAGCTATTTCTATTCTCAGAAGGTTAGATCAGAATTAAAAGTGGTTAAATAAAACAAATGGTACTGCTTTTGCAAATCACCTTATACCAGTGGAGTTCTCTGCCACCTGTTTAAGAGTTGCTAGTTCTCATGCTACTCTTCCCACACTACACCACTGAAGATACTGCAGTTCTCTTAAATTTTTTATTCAGGAGCTACCTTTTGTCATCTGGTTCTGTCTGGACCATCCTGAGAAGGAAGAATCTAGGAATTTTAGCAAACTGGTTAGCTGTCTTACCTGGAAGCTCTTGAGCAGGATGTTCTTAAGTCAAGATAACGTTTCAGGGACAGAAATGACTACAGGATCACTTCTCATGTGGAAAAAGCACCAACATTACTTTTTAAATGGCTAGAAACACCTAAATATCAGCAAATAAACACTCTGTGATTCAAAGGTACATTTATATATACCTATGAGACACTACATGCTCTTTTCAAGGGAGTTGGAGAAATAAATTATTTCTTTGAGGCAGAGAAACTGGAAATGTTTTTTTTTCCACAGGAGGGGGGGTGAAGTTTCATAGTCTTGGACCTGAAGAGTAAGACTAACTGTAGTTTTTGCAAGTGTTGGGATGCAGTGCATTTACAAAAAAGTAATATATGAATTCTGGAAATGTGAGGACTTCTCTCCTGACTCATGGCTATGAGCTCTATGTTTAGTGCTGCAGAGTTCTTACGGGAGTCTCACTTTTAATTTAATAGTAGTAATTAATTTTGATATAATAATAAGAATAGCAAAAGGGGCTATATCTCTAGTTTTCTAACACAGAATGGGAGGAGACATAAAGAAGAGCTTAAAAAAACTAGGATGAAGAACTCATTTCCCTATCTTATTGATGCAGTCAGACCAAAGTGCTATATAAATATTTGTATGTGAGTCATATTTATGATATACTCAGAATGACTTGTGCATATTTTGCATGTAGGTCCTTGCTTCAAAAAGGAAAAATAATCAGTATGTCCTTATACAGGATACAAAGAATGGAGTCAAACCCCTCAAGAATTCCTCGAAGGCTATCTGTTCAGGCCTCCAACTCTTCTCTAGGATCTAAAACGTTGACTGGAAACAGCTTAACTGGTGCATATAGTGCAAGAGAAACTTCACAGAGATTAGAGTCTGGATACCAGGTATGTGTTTTGTCTCTCTGTAAAGTCTAAATTAATGTCTGATTTTCACCAGGAGAAAACCCTAAAACTCAGACCAGGAAAAAAAAAAAAAAAAAAAAAAAAAAAAAAAAAAAAAAAAAAAAAAAAAAAAAAAGAGGAAGTCCTGCCCAGGACCTTGCATTTGTGAGCAAAACCCAAGATTAATTCTGAAATGCAAGGATATAATAGCCAAGCCAATGACACTATTCTGCAGTTCGAACTGCTAAACTAGTTGTTCTAGCTTTGCCATCTTTTCCTGCTTTTGTTTGTAGCTACACCTATAAAAATCATCTGTTTGGTGAATGAAGGGCATCCGGATACTGTGGATCTGTCTTAGCACTAGTCACGGCAGTCTTAAGTCTGGGCAAATGAAGTTTTCTGTTGAGGGGAGGTGAGCATTTTGTTTAACTTTTGATGCATATAGAGCATTACATTTCATGTGTGGATGATGCAAAAAGTACAGGAATAAGCTTTCCTGACTTCATGCCTGACATCTTTTTGTTTGCAGTCACTTTTTGGTTACCCAGTATGTTGCTTTTTTCCTTTCTGCAAAAGGCAAAAAAGGAAAAACCATTGGGGCACAGTGTAGAGATGCCATAGCTACCAAAAGCTGTGTTTGCATTAGAATGGTAGATGGTGTAGTTCCATGAACTGGCTTTCCATGCTGTGCTAGTGTGTGTTGTTCGTGGATTAAGGTCTTTACTGTAGTGATCTTGACACTTAAAATAGGATTAAATTCTCAGTTCTTTGGAATCTTAACAGCTGGAGAAAAAGGAAAGACAAGTATTTAAAGATCATTTAAGCCTTGCATATATGGCTTATATTAAGAACATTTTAAGAGAGCTTTAATTTTATCTTTAAGTTGTGTAGTCCTATGCCCATGGGTAGGTTATCCATATATGAAGTAATGTAGAAACATGATGAATCCTAATGAGACTTTGAAATATGAGAGAACTTCCTGGCTGATACTGTATTTTCAGGTTTAATTTTGTGTGTGAGATGAGCTTTTGAAATTTTTTTCAGCTTTTAAAATCTTAATACTACAACTTTTAAGCAACAATGACAGAAACTACTGTACTTGTAGTATTAGTAGTTCATACAAAGAGGATGGACAAATAATCACAGACCCTGCTTAGCTGTAATAAAGTGGTTGGATTTCTGTTATTTCTATTAATTTTACTGTTTTCAGCTATTATTCTGTGGAGCAAATTAAATTGCAGTGTCTTTCCTTAATTATCATCTATTCATTGAAATCCAGTGAAACTAGTATTGTAAAGTCTTATCCCTTAGTTTCTCTTAAAGATAGACAGATTTGTATGTTAAATGGCCTGCACAGCCAGGGTAAAGATTACACTTTGTTCTGAGGTAGTGCAACAAACAGCGTTTACTGGAAGGACTTTTTTCCAAACAGTCATAGTTTATCATGCATATCAAACTGTGGATTCAGTGTCTTTCCACTGTGTCTGAAATTTGCTACTAAAACTATTTATCTTATTTCTTAAGCCCAAGTGGTTTTCTTCCCAGTGCTGTTAACTGTTTCATGGTGATCTTCAATGGTAGTGATTGATAAGAAACTCAGAGACACAAAAGATTCAATTCTGTAGTGAAAAATGTAAATGTATTTTTCTGTGGTCTGTAATTTGAATTAATAATGGCTAATTTGCAAGCCTTCCCTATCATGATGAATTATTAGAATAGTCTGCAGAGAAATAAAAAACTTAAACGGTGGTAAAAGGGAAGTGCTTCATTAGTATGTAGCAGTGTTTATTTTCTTAAGGAATAGCTTGGTGAGAGTTTACATTTGTTGTCTCATCTATTTTACTAGGACAGATCATGCTCCTTATGTAAAAATAATTATCTGTTAGTAGGTCCAAAACATGATTTTTCTTTTTCCCCTCCCTGTTTGCACCCCCTCTTTCCTATGTTAAAATTGATGACCAGGGCAAGACAGATGGTGTGCTTTTGTGTCCAAAAAGCTACTTTCACCGTGGCACTTCTGCTGTTATGGAGACTCTAAAATGCGGGTTTTTTTACTGAACATTTGAAATTGAGGTCCTTTAATTCTGCCTTGTTGCTGGAAGTATCTAAGTTGGGGTGATGCCGCAAAAGACTTACACTTAGGCTTTCTATTTATCCACAGTCAAATGAGGACAGATGAAGGAGCTGATAATTGCTAGAAAGTAATAAAAAAAAAAAAAACAAAAATTTATTTTTGCCCGTGGTTCTCTCGTAACCCTACTTCATTCCTTCTTGGGTATCCATTGGGGTTTCTTATGGAAGGTTTCCATATTTCTTGGTACCTCCACTTCCCTATATATTCAGAGAATTGTGGTCAATGGCTCTTTGTCCAGGTGGAGAGCAGTGACGAGTGGTGTNGAGACAGTTGGGATTGTTCAGCCTGGAGAAGAGAAGGCTTCGTGGGGATCTTATAGCGGTTTTCCAGTACCTAAAGGGAGATTATAGGACAGAAGGGGAGAGACTTTTTAAGCGGTCAGACTGTGATAGGACAAGGGGGAATGGCTATAAACTGAGGGAGGGGAAATTTAGATTGGAGATTATGAGGAAGTTCTTTACCCGGAGAGTGGTTAGGTACTGGAACGGGTTGCCCAGAGAGGTTGTGGCTGCCCCATCCCTGGCAGTGTTCAAGGCCAGGCTGGATGTGGCCCTGGGTGACCTGGTCTAGTGATTGGCATCCCTGCTCAGTGTGGGGAGGTTGGAACTAGATGATCTTTAGGGTCTCTTCCAACCTGGCCATTCTATGATTCTATGATATTCAATATTCAGATGAGATACTGAGTTCCTTTTGAGTTACAAGATGCATATGATAGCATGTTGTTCTTCAGGAATCCAGTGTATTGAATAATTCCAGTAGAGACTGGGGAATTGGTGAAAGAGACACTCACGAAACTCCTTGGAAGCTTACAACATCCTCTCCAACTCGCTACTCGGGGACACTTGATCATCCACATTCTGGAAGATTTTTGGGAAGCAGAAACAGATTGGTGAGAATTGTTAATATATAATACTTCAAAAGCAAAACAAAACTTAAAAGCAACACAACCACCCAAGCAAAAACTCCCAAACCAGGGTTTTACCTTAGCCTTCCCAATNAGCGTGCTTGTAAAAGGCGCTGATGGGGAGCGTGGATGGAGCCCTCCCTGGATCTTCGTTCACGAAGCTTAGCCATACAATCTGAAAAGATGCTAGCAGGTACTCCCTGTAATGTTTCTAGATAAGTAGATCTTATTAAGTCAAGATGGAGTGAAAGCAAGAAGATAGTGGTGCTAAGAAATCATAATTATAACTAATCTATTAATTTTACTAATAGTTAAGAAATAAATTCAAAGTTAGAGTGGCTCTACAAATACCCATTTAAAAAGAAAAAAGGATTGATTAGAATCTCATGTGTGTTACACTTCTACAGATGACACAATATTGTTAGCTTGTTCCATCAGGTGTTTCTAGAGGGTGTGTTTTTTCGTGTGCTGCCAGCTTTGTGGCTTAACACAAAGTTTATGGTTTTGGTGACCTGCTTTAGAAAACTTAGTTATGGAGGAGCAGTTCACAGTTTGACTGTGCTTAGAGCACATGACTGTGCTTAGAGCATGCATTTACATGACGCTTACAGCATACTGTAAAAGAAAATGGAGGCTGCTATGTCACCTGACTAAGATCCAAGGCTCAGGCCTTAACAACTTGTCTTAACTAGGCTCCAGAATGTGCCTTCATGACTGCAAAAATAAAAGCAGTTTGCTTCTTAGACATGCTTATTTGCTGTAGAGTGACAGTAAAACACTTTTAATTGCATTAGAAATACTAAGACGGGAAAAGCAGAAAACTGAAGTTGTTTGGCAGGAAGATAATGAACAAAGAGTGCTAACCTTAAATAGGTGTTTGTTTTCTTCCTATGCCTTAGAGGTGAGGACGCTTTGGGATAAGTGAGGGGGAGAGAGAAACTAGTGTGGGGATGCTGGCTTTCAGGGAAAGTCTAGGTGTCTCTACATAGAGTTGAAATGCGAATAGAGTCTGTGATTCTAAGTGGTCTATGTATCTCAAAACAAAACATTTATTTCCCCATTAAGGTTTATTTTCCTCCTGACTTTTAATGCAAGTGAACATCGCAGAAGACACTAAAACTTCTACTTATCAGATAGCAAATGTTTAAAAGATAAGTTATATATTAAACGGAGATTTGTGAGGGAAACTAATTAGCTTTGTGCTTGGTTTATAATGTTAGTTTCTTTATCTCCCCATCTGTCTTTTATGATGAGATGACTTAGATACTCCTAGTTGTAAAGAGTAAAGAATAGTGGCATAAGCTTAGTAATAAGCATAACAAAATAAAACACAACTATAATGTCTACTCCAATTTGGTTGATCCTTAAAGGATCTTATAGATACTTCCTGGGAGGACAAACAGCTCAGTTAGTTTGTTTTTTCAAATAGAAAATGAATGCAGATAACCAGACTTAACAGTTTCATAGGCTAGCTAGAGTAGTTAAACTATTAAACAACATAATGAAGCTTTATCAGTTTGGGCTATTTCTGGACAGCAAAATTATATTTCTTTGGAGACCTGTAAAGCTATAGTGGATCATGTTTAGCATCTTACAAGTCAGGAGTGTCTTTTTGCCCTGCAAGTCATGCCTATCTGTAAGGGAAAAATAATGCTGATTGTAATGGAAACTGGCTTTTGTTCATGGGACTGTCTTGAGTAAACCTTGGAATACTGATCAGGAGCAGAAGCGTAAATCCTACATTATTTTCAAATAAAAAGACTTTGCATTTACCCTTTGCTATTTTCATAAGTCTTGTGTTATGTACACTTTGGTGTAAGTGCATCTGAAATACTGTCTGTAATTTTTTTTTTTTCATGTTATTTCAGTCTACATCATCTTCCTCTCATCTTACATCTGGGTGTTATGGTGAGTCTGAGAGAACTCAGGGAGCATATTCAAGATTGCATAGCCAGCAGCAAGATAGTGATTCAAAGAGACCTAAGCTATCTTGTACATCTACCTCTTCTGTGAGAAGTAATGGCTTGACCGCCTTTTCAGGTGAGAGGTTGGTTGCTAGAGCAGAGTTACGTGAAAGTTGTCTGAATAGTAAGATCAGGTTTTATAAAGTCTTTAAAGGCTTGCTTTGAAATACTATGGTTTTATTTTTCTTAATTATTAAAAACCTATGCCTATCAGAAGAGTATGTTCACACTAATAGGAGTATCCAAAGTACTGAGAATGCCATTAATGTGTCTTTTGGAAACCTAATGGCTCTCATGTAATGTCAAATATTGCCCATACCTATTCTATTTGCAGTAAAGCTGAACTTCATGGCTCAAATATGTCTTAATTGGTTAAGATTTCAAGGAAAGAATGAGTGCAGCTGCTGTTATTTCATGAGTCAAATTGTGCTGGTAAAGCTGCATGTGCCAGGGACAGCAGAAAGGAAATTTTTACTTCTCTCTCTGTTCCAAGAAGTACAGTGTCATGGCTGGTTAAAGCACTGTTGTTATGGATCAGGGAAAAAGGTTCTTTATTAGCAGAATCTAAACTGATTCTATGGGCCAGGCAAAAAGAAACATTCTACATCTGAGATTTTCATTAAAGCTGTGAATAGGTATGTGGTACTTGGGATAGATGTAAGTTAAGCAATACACCAATCAGAGTCTAAAAGTCAATAACAGTCAAAAAACAAACACCATTACTCTGAACATTCCCCCCCTTCCTTCTACCTCCAGTTTTATGTGCTAAGCACGTGTATGGAATATCCTTTGGGTAAGTTGAGGTCCAGCTGTGTACTGTGTACTCTGAGCTTTTGGTGCACCCCCAGCCTGCTCGCTGGTGGGGTGGTGTGAGAGGCAGAATAAGCCTTGACTCTGCATAAACACTGCTCAGCAGTAACTTAAACATCCCTGTGTCATCAGCGCTCTTTCCAGCCCCATACCAGCTATTATGAAGAAAATTAACTTTATGCCAGAAAAACCCAGCACAATGCTTACATTTGTATTTATAATTTAGCAGTAAAACAAAATCAAGGTGAATTTTGTAGAGTCATTTTTGGAACGAGAGTTTTGTAGCTGAAGTATGTACAGTTCCCTATTTAGTTGTTGGAGTTATTTGCAAAAAAACCAAGATCCCTTTTTAAACTCAAGTGTTCTACTCTGCAATATAAGCAAGTACAGTATTAGTCATTATTCTTAAAGATGAGATGTGTCTAAGCTGTATTTAAACTTCAGCTGTCTGTGGAAAATTAATTTTAGAATAATTTAACAAGCTTCATTAGAATGGCAGCATTTACTAAGTCTCAAGTTGCTTTTTTGCCATATTGTGAAGCATATTTGATAACTAGCTACCATTAGAAAGCAAGATGCAGTACATTCTGGAGCCTCTTTTCTCTTCCTCATCCTGTCCTGTATGAATGTTAATGGGTCTGACTTCTCATGAAAGTATTAGTACTTTGTTTCCAGTTTAGCTTTCAGAACTCGCTGCAAGATAAGTACCAGCATCAGCAGAGTGCTGCTTACTCTTGGCTTTACGTTGGCTGCTGGCCACTTGAATAACATCTTGGCGGTGTTATTCAGCTTGTCCTTGATGTGGAATAATCAGAACACGTATCTAAGTACCAGTTTTAATAGATTTTTAAATTATTTCAAAAACAGAGGATTTATTTACTTTTTCTTTCTAGATTCCTCTTGGAGGTACAGTAGGATTCCTAGATCTTCATCAGTGATGCTTGGTTCCCTTGGAACTGAGCTGGTGAGAGAGCGAAGAGAGTTAGAAAGAAGAACAGATCTGTCTGTTAATAACCTGGTGGATCACAGCTACAGAAATGGTGACTTTTCATCTTCAGCATGTGTGTATTGTACAACTTACATACAACTTTAGATGTAAAACTATAGGTTGCATGCCTGTTATTTTCTTCACATGTTCTAAATTTTTTTTTCTTCAAAACACAAAGATGAAAGATATATTTAGTTTTAAAGTATACTTTTAAATAAAGTTGGTTGGCCACTTTCCATGCTCTGGCAAAACCATCAAAGGGTATATGAATGGTCTAGTTTCTTGATGTGTTCAGTCATAATAAAATGATGTTGGTGTTTGCCTTTGTAACTGTATGAACAGTCAGTAAGTCTCTTGTTCACCTTAAGATCTCTTTGTATTTAGATATGGGAAAAGAAATAACGTTAATACCTTGAAAATCTGAATAGTTCGGGAGTGTTAGATTCCAAATGGATTTACCACTGGTTTCAGTCTAACATTAGAATTCTAGTAAGTAAACTTAAAAATATTACTCTCGAATCTGCCTGCCAGATGTGAAACAATTTTGAGTAAGCATTACAAATTTCTGAAATCCTGCATTTACACTTCAGAGTTATGCATCTGGAATTAGAGCACGTCTTGTCATAGTATTTAACTGTGCTTTTCTGCAACAGATCTTCAAGACAGGCCTGCTTCTTCATATGCAGAAGGAGCCAGACCAAAAGAGAACTCATTAAGCACTTTGAGGCTGAATACATCCATGAACCACCAGTTGCCTTCTGATCATCAGCCAACTTTTTTCAACAGAGACTCTAACATGAGCTCTTCAAGATCCAGCTATTCTTCAAGAGAAAGGAGAAATGAATTAGAATCTCCCCAGAGGAGCATGCAGCCAGCATTTTCTCTTACTGCTAGTAGAGATGAAACTTCTTCCTCAAGTAGTTCTGAAACGGTTTTTTCTTCACAGAGGTCATTGAATGAGCCTGCAGCTGACAGTGAAGGGAGGCGCACAACCAGACAACTACTGTCTCGTTTAGCATCTAGTATGTCATCTACATTTTTCTCTCGAAGGTCTAGCCAGGACTCATTGCATGCAAGATCATTACGCTCTGAAGAGTCAACAGTGGTCCCAAGAGGTCAAACTACTCTTTTGAGAAGTAGTGGAGCTGCAACTCCGGAAGTTCCAGGACTTCAGACATCTGAGGCTTCTCAGGGATTTAGTTTTCTTAGACGAAGATGGGGTTTATCAGGAGTTTCACAAAATCAACACTCTGATTCAGATGGGGAAAGTTACAGACCAGACTCTGAAAGCAGGAGCACAGGGTCCTGGTTATCATCATCTTTGAGGAACAGATGTACGCCTCTCTTTTCCAGAAGAAGAAGAGAAGGAAGAGATGAATCTGCAAGAATCTCTACCTCTGATACAACTGCTAGATCACAACATATCTTCAGGAGAAGAGAGTCAGGTGAGGAGACATCTCTTGAAGGATCAGATAGCCCTCCTTGGGCTTCTATTAGCGGACAACCATCACCTGCAGTATCTGGTATTCCTACAGCTACTGCCTCCCCACCAGTTTCAGCCCAGAGTAGGAGAAGTTCTGGAATTCTGCCTGGTTCTCTCTTTCGATTTGCAGTGCCTCCAACATTAGGAAGTAGTCTGTCTGACAATCTTATGATAACTGTGGATATTATTCCATCTGGCTGGAATCAGTCTGATGAACAAGACAGTGGCAAGTCTAAAATACCACCTTCAAGAGATCCAGAAAGACTACAGAAAATAAAAGAAAGGTAAGTTAGTATGTTCTTCTGAGATTACAAAATGTACCTGAATTTACATGAGAGGATTTTCTGTAACCAAGTTGTTAAAAGGAAGCTTTACTTCAGAGAAGGCAACAGCTTAGTCCTCTGTCACCTGTGTTCACACTTTCTTCTTTAGAGAAACATGTTTTATTCCTTTTAGATTTGAGAATGGTTTGATGAATGGAATTGTCATAAAAAGACTGACATGAAATGTGTCACAGTGTTTGTTGATATTCCTTCCTATTCAGCCTGCTTTTAGAAGATTCTGAAGATGAAGAGGGTGACTTATGCAGAATCTGTCAGATGTCCTCTGCAAGTTCTGGTAACCTTTTAATAGAACCTTGCAAATGCATTGGAAGTCTGCAGTATGTTCACCAGGAGTGCATGAAAAAATGGCTGCAGTCCAAGATCAATTCAGGTAAAAAAGACTGTAGACCAAGGTAGACTTTCAGTTATACTAGAAGGCTTGTCAGGAGGATTACCTTTAGTAATATGAAGGTATTTATTTGAAAAACGAGCAGGCAGACCACAGTGTGGCACTTTCAAGCTTATTGTGTGTTTGTGCAGCCTCTCATGTGAGTAGTTCCAGGAACTGTATTTGTCATTCAGAGGACTACAGTTTTGGGATTGTCTACCAAGATACTAGACAAAAGCTAATATTGCAGAAGTGTAGCTTACTGTACTTATATCACTTTGTGTGACTTTGTTCCTTGACTTTCCTCGTGCATGTGGTTCTAGCTTTTAAGACCATTGTAGCCAGCTTGGCTGTAGCAGAGTGATAGGAATTTGAAAATCAAAAAATATTTGTCTGTTGTAACTCCACTTAAATCTTTCTCTTTAGGGATACTAACTCCTGTTCAAAGCAGGTAAAACTACTTGTTCAAAGAAATTACTTCGAAGTGCCTATAGAATGTTTTAAAGAAACACTTCAGTACTTTAAGACAAAGTGCTACCCTGGCAGTAACTTATAAGCTATTCCAGTGTATTTACTATTACTTTTGTGTATATTTGGATTACAGTGCAGCCCAAGCAGTGGTTTTATGGCCAGACTTTCAGTAAGAGGCATATGGTGCCCAGAATGAACTTGAGACAAAATATATGGAGCTGGATAGAGAATAAACATTCTGTAGCATTCTGACAGTAGCAGATAGTACATTAATTTTAGAGGTTTTGTTTTCTTCTAACCTTGCTCGGCAAAATAAAGGCAAAAACTGGTTACAGTTTGTAATGTCTGTATAATTGTCTTCTCTTTTGTAGATTGCTGCAACTTGACACTGACTTTTCTTCTGTCCTTATACTCCCAGGTTCTTCTTTGGAAGCAGTAACAACTTGTGAACTGTGCAAGGAGAAGTTGAATCTGAATCTGGAAGACTTTGACATTCATGAACTCTATAGGGCACATGCAAATGAACAAGTTAGTATATTTTGCCTAATTTGGTAAGTGTTGGTTTAGTGCTGAGAGGGTGCTCTCCTTTAGAAAAGGAAAATGCATCTCCTTTTCGGAAGGACTGCTATTTATATAAAGTAATGTCAACATGGAGCAGATTTTTCTCCTCAGTATTCAAATTGTGTCTTCCCTACTGTGCTTCCTATAGCTGAGCTTTCAGCAAGTGTCATGTATCTCTTAACCCTTTTCGTAATTCTGGATCTGTTATCTAGCTTTGCAGTCCAGTGTCTGACACATAGGTGCAAGGGGAATGTATAGTATCGTTACATTGAATTTCATGTGAAGTCATGAATTCACTTTGCTTCTGCCTGTTTTTTAACACACTTAAGCAATTGCTTTAAGAATACCATTAAAAACTTATTTTGTTTCATCAGAGTGATAGAAAGTAACCTCTTTTCTAACAGCTTCTTGCTGCATCTTCAAGTCCCTTCCTGAATTAAAAATAATTAAAGGCCCATTAGTATTACTCTTGTTGTAAAAAATACATTATCTTAGAGCTACTGGACCGTGTAATACTTAGAAATTAATGAATAGCAAAAAGCTAGTATTATTTTAACGAGCTTTATTCAGAGGGTTTTCCTTATTTCTCTGGGTTGCAGTTTGTGAATATAGAAAGACTAATTAAATTCGCCTACCTCAGAAGTTGGAAGAAAATTACAAGATCACTCCGGTTTTGGGGCCAAACATCAACCCCTAATTTTCTTAGTAAATTCTTACCCTAATACTTCAGTTCCTGTCACCTGGGGGAGACTCTGAAGAGACTTTCTTGAGAGTGCCACTGAAGAGAAACCAGCAAAGTTTGTTGGTTTTATTTTCCACAGTGGTATAAAACTCTTGATTCTCAGATTTCTTCCTGTGAGCTAATCATGCTGACTGAGATTTTATTTGTAGAACTCTTTGTATTTATCTTCAAGGATAAAATGTTATATCCGAGGTAGGTGGAAAGAGCCAGAAGTATATGTAGCTTTTCAGTAATTGAGATTTTTTAGTATTACATTTCACTAATTGTCTTGAAACAACTAGAGAGTCAATATATATGTAATTTTCCAATAAAATGTCATTCTTGTTCTGCTTCTTNGGATCTTCATTTGCAAAGCCTAGCCATACACACACACTCTTGGATACTATATGCAGATGTATCACTGACATTCTGATTGCTTCTTTTGCTCTCCTTTAAGGCAGACTATGAATTTATCAGCTCCGGTCTCTACCTTGTAGTGTTGTTACACTTATGCGAGCAGCGCTTTTCTGATATGCTAGGAACTGCAAGTGAGGCCAACACACGTGTCAGAGTAAGTATGCAGTGATTTTGTGGCAGACCGAGAAGCTAGATACCCAAGAAGTGTGCTTATTTAATAAATGTAGGTCTAAATGGTTTGAGTTTGTCAATGCAGGAACACCATGTTTGATTTGAAACTGAAGGTATTACTTTATTGCAGTTTCTGTGCTGCAGGATTTTTGTCAGGTTTATTACTAATTCATTACTTTCCACATATATTGTTGTGATTATTGTGAATGGATGCAAAACTCCCTCTGTACAAAACACGCAGTTCAGAATGTTGTACTATCTTACTTGATTACTTTCTTCTCATTATTAATGTCAGTCAACATAACAAAGGTCTAGACCTTGCAATGCCTATCTGCTGGATTGTGCCTAAATACGTACTTGAATATTACATTCTGAAACTGACAAGCTATAGAATGATTTTCTGGCCTAAGTTAAAAATCTTAGTTTTATTTGACTGGGTTCTTGCCACTTAAGTGGCTTAACTTAGAAATGCAGTAAGTACACATTTTACCAGTAAGTTTTTTCTCATCCAGAAATCCTGTATTCTACATATTTATTTGATATTAGATATTGAATCAATGCTCTTCATCAATCTGAAAAGCTCCTGAAAAGCTGGTGGATTTTTTTTTTGTTTTTTGTTTGCTTGTTTGTTTTTTCTTTATTATTGCATATGAAGAATTTACAATATTAAGCTTGCCCAGTGCTCCTTGGAATGGTTGCTACCAACTACTAGCCCTTTGGGTTATAGGCAGGACTGTGCTGTAATCCGCCTTACTGTATTAGAACAGTGGTCCTCTTTTTTGTAAGCATCTAACGCAAAGCTTGTATTCCATGATCCACACACGAAATGTCCAGTATAGAGACGTAAAAGGCATAGTCTAATAGTAGCCAGCATCCAGCACAGGTTTTTAGCTTGAATGTATTGCAAAAATAAGATGTTTTCACTTTTTTTTTTCATCAGGGGCAGCATTACCAAATTGTGTAACACTGCATTTAAAACCTGTGAGAGCACTGATACATATTTGATACTGAGCATACATCTGAGCTAAGGAAACCATAGCGTTATGTTCTTGTTTCATATGATTTACTCTGTCTCAGCATCTGGACTATCACTGAAACAGTGATGTAGGTTGTCACAGACAGAAGAACACTTGCCTGAGACTTTCCTTCCTCAAGGTTTTAGCTTTGGGTTTTTATACCATGTACTTGTAACACTAAACTGCCACCATTGCTCTTAAACCTTTTATTTACAGTTAATCTTAAATGTATTTATGCACTTTCTATTAACCTCATTTATCCAGAGGCTTCTGTTTGCCATATCAATAGTGAAATAAATGAAATGGATCAAACTAATGCAGTCCTTACAGATGATGTTTATCTGCATTGCAATTTCTAGGAATGGTTTTCATAAAACTGGCAGTTGTTTATATGTGCTACTTTCCTGATTGATGTGTTTTACAGACTGTAGAACATGAAGATGATGCCACTAACTGCTACCAGAAACATTTGGCATAGAGTGGAAGCTGAAATAACTGCAGCAGCAGCAATCTGAAGTCTCAATATGTGGGGATTTATATTAAATTTTGCATTAATTTTTGTAAGTTAGGCAAATGGGTTATGATAACCAACATCTGAGGTGACTCTTTGGGATGGATAAAGTGAAGAAAACTTTGCTAACTTGTTGCAAATTTCTGCAGATAACTTTGCAACTTTTAAACCACTTTCTCTCTGCCTTGTTTCTAGTTTATTAACCTTGCAAGAACTCTTCAGGCACATATGGAAGATATTGAAAGTAGGTGCTTTGCCTCTTCCTCTCCCCTTCCAATAGATCAACTCAAAGTTAAAAGAGTACAGTCCTGCTTGCCAAGATTCATAATACTGAACTGAATTACTGCAAAGCAGTGCTTTTTCTATTATCCGTAGATTTATTCCAAGGGGGATCTAGTTTTAATTCTCCATGATTGATTCCTCAACACCATAGAGATGTTTAGAACACAGAAGTGTTTGCTGCAAGTGATAACAGGATTCCTCACTAGTTACAGTTTGGTTATTGTATTTCCCAGTTTTTGTGTAATTATGGAATTGGTTGTGACTTTCAGGTTGTATCCTCCTACATGAGCCCTAGTAGAAAAGAAACATTTAAAGTTGAATTTCACCGAACTTAAATTACCATACTTGTCTTGCCATTTTCTTGTTTCTCCTTTCTTTTTTTGCCCTCTTCTCCCCTTTTTTTCTGTCTGCACACGCCTTTCGGTTTTGTATATTCCTTGATTAGACCTACCCACTTCACCTCAGGAATGGAATGAAATTTAACAGTTGCCAATTTTGGCGACAGACTAACTTACTTTTCCCCTAAGAGCTTTCTCAGTGTGCTTAAATTCCAAATTATATGCTGACTTCTGGTAAATACACAGAAATTTAAGTTCAAGGTGCAGATGACTTCTGCATTCGGAGCAGACAAAGCTGGTCTTGAGTTCAGAATTTATTCCTTAAGTTATGTTCCTTATTCAAGTAAAAAATATTAATGAGTGCTATTTTACACAGTAGTTGAATCCCTGTTTGATGCAGTCTGTGTCTGACTTGCAGGTGAGGAATATACCAAGTTTTAGATTAATTATTGATGCTATGTTAGTTGTTACATTTCTCTTCTAAGAACTAGAGAAGTGAGGAGGCAGACCTGTTTATACTTTCTGCCTAAGAAGACAAAGTAAATTTCTGTTATGGACAAGCTGACACTTTACAAACTTACTGTAGATGTGTGTACTGACTTACTGTTCATAGTTAACAAGGACATATTTGTCTTGGAGTTCACCTTGCAACAGAATAATCCTGTGCATATGTAGGCTTTATGTTCCTTTTGAATATGCTGAAAGAGTGGAGGTGGAAAGGAGCTGCTTTCAAGTAGGCCTGACTTAATGGCATTAAGCAACATATATATATATGTATATAAATCTTAAAAGTCTTTCTGTTTGTTTAGACTGCTGGACCTTTCCAGGTATTTTAGTATCCAAACTGTTAACTTCATAAGTCATTTCTTTCCCTTGCTGCTGTCATGGATTGGATATGTTCTCCTCTGACTACTGTCAGAATTAGCCACTATAAATGCAATCTAGAAGTTGAATCTCTGGCGTAATTAAGTTTTCTTCCTTTTATTTTGAGGAAGAGTAGCAGGAGGACACTGTATCTTGTAATGTTGCGTTTTGATTTGAAAATGCTGTATTTCTCAGACGTGAGATGCATTTGAAAATTAAGCTATGTAATTACACAAGGTTTTGGTGGGTATTACAGCCTGCTATCTAGTATTAGACAGTTACCTTTGTTTCCACTACTCATCTGATTTCACAGACCTTTGTCAAGGGTTCTGATCATACGGTGTTGTTCCAACAGCTTCTGAGGATGATTCTGAAGACTGATGATGGTAGAACTTCTATGCTGCAAGAGACAGATGGAATTGCTGCAGAAATACTGAACTGGCAAGAACATCAACATGCATTTGGTTTTTTCCTCTCCTTAGTAAAACGTGCATTGAATATTACTGTAGTTTTGGAGCATTGCTGCATTCAAAATCAGCTGCTGCACAGTGGAACTCTGGACTTGAGAACTACTCAGCATGTGCAAAGACGCATATAAAGCAATGTCCCTTTTTAAATTATGAGGGTGATGTGGCTTAATTTGGAAGACATCAGATTTTGAATGTTTAAGGAAGCTGTATCTCCCTTTATGTTTCCTTCCTACTGTAGTCAAAGTTCTGGTTTTGTTGATGGGGTTTTGCTCCTCTTCTGGCACTAAGTGGTTATAATGGGTTTCAGGGGGAGGGTGGGGATGTCCATGTACTTATCTACATTTTGTTTGGATTTTTAAAATGCCTCTGTTGTCGCATCATGTACTAACTGATTGCTTCCAGTGTTAGTGAACAAACAGGAGGATGAGCAAGATACTGTAGAGACTCTTCTGAGTTTTGGTTTATTTGAGGATTATTATTTAACTCAAAAAGCAATAAGAACTTGCAGTGGTCTTCTAGTACTTAGAGTTAGTGATGGCTTTTTATGTACTGGATTTGAAACTGGAGATTATATTTGATATTATGTGGTTGTTCCATTATGGAATATTACAGGTGAAAACTCTTGCATTCCAGCATTCCTAGCAGATATGCAACTTGATAAAGACCTATGGTTGTTTAGTTTAATCAGACTTTTTTAGATCCCACCTTCACTGTTCAAGGCACTGGTTATCTATGTGTTTTCTAGTGTTGTCGCTTCTTTATAAATAAAGACAATAGAGGTATGCATCTCTACTGGTATTATCCATTTTATTTTAAAAAAGGGTATCTACCGGAACTTACACTTGAAATATACAGAGAACTGTGGTCTCTGGTACATCTTTACTAATGTTTGTAAATTCTTATGCAGCTATTTAAGATTGTTTCTTACCATTTTGGATTGAAGTGCTTCATACAAATGGTGGTACAATAAATTATCATACATGTATTGGAATTGTATCTGCTATAAATGGTTATGTTAGCTTTTAAAATTATTTCAGTGACAGTGTATCTGCAAAGAGTGCACTATATTGAAATACCTTGAGTTTGTTGGCTAGAGGAAAGGATATGTCTCTACAGCTGAAACAAACTCGTGATTTAGAGTCAACTTTGCTATCACCTGTAAGACTTGAAAGAAAATGGAATACTGAGGAAACTGCATGTTTCTGTGCTCGTTCTGGTAATCTTAGACATTAGGTATTCGGTGCCAACAGTAGTATTGTTCCAGCAGTTAGTTGAAATACAGCTCCCTTTCATATGTTCGTTTGGAAAATGAAGACCCAGGCATATATGAAAATGTGTCTGACTCATTTCTGAACAAAGTGAATTCATGTTTATAGTAAGTTAAATGTGTAATCCTTTCTGATTTAGTTGGTACAGCATAATAAAACATACAGTGAAGCAGACAGTATTTTGTATGCACTCAATAGGTGTAGAGTTACAAGCATGAACTCTGGTAGCCTAATAAATAGAGTAAGGATATTTTTTTTGTGTCCTTGTAACAGATAGGATTCCATGGAGGCGAGTGACTTCAGTAGTTGCAGTTCTGCATACAGATTTGGTTCAAGTCAACTGTCAACTTTGCTGTCCTGCAGTCTCCCTGAGTTCCAGTGCAAATGAATGAGTGTCATGGGTGAATATTGTGGTGGAATTGGTGAAGTAAAACTGCCAGCAGCAAGAGAGCTCGGCCTTGCAACCCAGACTTCCCCTAACTATAGAAAGGGAGAGGCTGTGAGAGCCAGGATTTGTTGTCTTCCACATACCTGTGCTGTGAGATCTCTCCATGGCAATGACCGTGTTTCGTATCTGATGACTTTGAATGCTGGAGGGCAAGGGGGTGACATTGTACTGTAAGTGACAAGACTTGCACGTAGAAACCTGTGTATGCAGGATTAGGAAATTACTGATTGCACAGAGATGAGGAAAGGTGCAACCCACACAACCAGGCTCAAGGATCACCAGTGTGTTGCTTATTTTCAGATGAGCACCTTGGAGCTGGTCTGTTTGAAGGCACTGTTTGCTGACAGACATTGCTGCCTGTCTCACACAGAGCAGTCTCTTCTCGCCTGCTTTTAGCATGCCCTTGGTGTTGCCGAATTTTGTTTTCAATTTCTCGCTAGCATTTGTTGACTCCCTGCTGTTACTTTAACAACCCCGGTGCCATATGCAGATGGCTCTGGCAATCCCTGGGGCTTACTAGAATGGAAAGAAACCTCTTCCAGAACTTCCATGTGATGAGGTGGGGATATGGAACCAGCAGCCTTTTAACGTACTAGAAGGGCTAAAATGCTCGAGCTCTGTAGCTGCTTTAAGGCACAGAGGCAATGACTGGCACTGCTTGTGCTGGGTGTGGGATAAGGGCAGAGAACTGTGATCCCAGGCCCATAGCAAGTACTTTCCATCTCGGGTGCAATGGTGAAAGCTTCGGTCACAGCTCCCCCACGGGAGGCTCGAGGCACAAGAGGGAAGGGAATGCTGCCGCGTGAGCAGGGTACCACTCCTGGGGGCAGTGCATGCACAGTAGAGGTGCATTGTGCAGTGCTCTGCTCTCAACATGAGCAGAATTTCAGTACTGCAGTTTGACACCATGCATGCGCAGTTAGAGGTTCACAGCATAGGGATGGAAGGCAAGAGCAGCATCAGTGAAACCAGAACAGTGTGCAGGCTGACACCTCAAACCACTTACAGCCACTTACTTTCATTACAAAGGGCAGGCTCCACGTTTGGGAGCAGTGAGAGCTACGAGGAACTGGCAGAGCAATTGCCACGTTCAGCTTTTTGACTAGGAAAGAGGCATACCGGCGAATTTTGCACCCCCCCAGTTCTGCCGGGACCTGGTAGAGCAGCTTGGGTGTTGTCCCTGGGACCCTCTCCTAGGCGGGGTCTGAGCGACTGGGGCGGATCTGGGTGGCATTTAGTGAGGCGCGTGCACAAAAGTGATGGCGGGACTGTGCTCTGTGCTGCTGCCTTGTGTCCTTTTTTGGTATTACCTGTGCTTTCACAGAGACATCAGGCTGGACAGCACTGGATTTACCAATAACTACAATTATATTGCAGTTTGGGAGTCAATAAACAGCTGTTATCTTGCTGTTTTGACAACCAGCAATTTTTCTCAGTCACTGTGTGTATCAAACCTCATCTATCATTCTTACGTTTACTTGCAGAGCAGTGACATTGTGGTGGAAGGACGATAGTTCTCTGCTGCCCCCAAGAGCCAGTCCGTGATACTGCAGCAGGGAACTGCGCACGTGCAGTAGGCACTGTAAGCAGCGTGTGTGCACTAGCGATTTGATGCCTTGTCGATGCCATGGCAACTGTGTGCAGTGCTGCCAGGTGGTCTGGCTCTGCCACTAGGCGGAGTCTGGGTGGGACTGAGAGCAGCACATGCATGTTAGGGGTTTGAGGTTGCACACACTTGAGGGGGTGTCTCCTGCCTGCTGGCAGCCGGGGCACCGCTTGGCTGTTTTCAGCTCACCTCGGTCCGCATGCACACTAGTGATTGGATGCCATGCCACTGTGGGGCATGGGGACCGGCGGCGGAAAAGGGCTTCGGGCTGTGGTGCTTGCGGGGAATGTCTCCTGGCTGCTGGCAGTCCGGAGGCGCCCCACGCCCGGCTCATTTCGGGTTGGGGGGAGGGGGAAAATCCCGATTAGAATGCTGAGCAAGTTTCTCAGCACATGCGCAGTGTGAAGGCAAGTCCCAGATGGGAGGGGGAGCAAGTTGCTAGACTCGCAGTGTGCAGTGTGGATTTGCTGCATGGGGTTGTTTTCTTTTTCCTAAATGTAAAACCTCTCACTGCACTTATCTCGCTGTTTTTTTGTCGTAAGTAAACCTTAAGAAAGAAGAAAGCATTAGAAAGAAGCTCAGCTGTGTCCAGCTGCGCCTGCTGCTAGGCTTGCCTCAGTCTGCGTGCGCACTAGCAAGTGGACGCCATGCGGACTGTGGACATTGCTCTGTGCTGCTGTCTTGTGGATCTTTTTGGTACTGCAACTCAGAACTGCCCATACACGCTAGCCATTACATGCCTCGACAATGTCATAGGAACTGTGGGCAGTACTCGCTACTGCCATCCTGTTGGTGCATGGCTCACTGAGCAGGG
>VWZO01011293.1:0-16202 GCA_013396975.1 Bucco capensis | reverse complement strand
GGGACACATCGACGGACGGGAGGCTGATGTCTA
The DNA here is from genome assembly GCA_013396975.1 of Bucco capensis. Classification (NCBI taxonomy): domain Eukaryota; kingdom Metazoa; phylum Chordata; class Aves; order Piciformes; family Bucconidae; genus Bucco; species Bucco capensis. The sequence goes on along the minus strand of VWZO01011293.1, from coordinate 16,169 downwards.
TGTTTGTTTCTTCGATTTTATCTTCTATAGTTTTATGGATTCCTTCTGTTTTCTTTGTTGATACAGTTAATTCTCTCTCTTTTATTTTTATATCATGTTTTGGTATGAGTATTTGTCCTTTTGTCTGTTCCAATGTATTTTTTATTGAGATTGGTTTTACATTTATCTCTTTTTCTCTTGGCAGAGCAACCTCTGTCTTTTGATTTATTTCCTTGTCATTTGTTTTTCCTTTGAAAATTCCTATTTCCATCTTAATTTTTGGAACCTTCATTTGCTCCTCTGATATAGTCATATCTGTGTTTCTGCCTGCTTCGAAGCTTTCCAGCCTTCTTTCGCTATCAGTTTCCTGACATTCAGGTTTCCCTTTCTCATCCTTTGTAGCTGTCCAAGTAAATGTAGGTAATTTCAAGTTTGGCAGTCTGAATTTTCCTTCTTTTCCCTCTATATCCATTTCTCCAGTCTTTATTCCAATGTCCATCTTCAACATTTTATCACTTGTGGTCATGCTATCTTCTTCTCTCTCTTCCTTTTCTACAGCATCTAGTGATCCAGCTGTGCTTTCTTCACTTGGTGTTTTCATGTCTGCTTTACGTATTTTTTCCATTTTGAATGATGGCATTTGTATTTTCCAAGTAGATGCTTCTGATAGTGCAGCAGGCATTTGGGGTTCCATAACCAAATTCCCTACATCCTCTGAACTTTTCTCATCTGTTTTTTCTGGTATTGAAATTCCGAATTTTCTTTTCTGAATTGTTACTATTTGTGTGTCTTCGGCTTGTTTTTCTCCTATTTCCAGTATGTCATATGTTGTGTGTAATTCTGCTTTAGCGGTGCTTATTTCTAAGCCTTTTACTTGTGTAGATCCTTGTGCTGTGTGACACATCATGTCTAGGTTAATTCCACCTTCTTCTTTTTTATCTGCTTTTCCTTTCTGTTTCTTTTTTAAGGATTTTGATGAAACTGGCAATGTTTGTTTATTTGGGCTTTCTTTCATATCAGGTATTTCTAAACTAGGCTTTGATATCTCTGTTGTTATAGCTGACACTTCAGGTACAGTAAATTTTGATGCTAATTTCTTGTCTTTTTCTTTTTTAATGCTTATTTCAACTTCAGGGCATTTTTTTTCATGAGATGGAATGCCATTTTTCATATCTTTTAAGTCTTTTGTTAAAGTTTCATGTATCTCCCTTGTTGTAATTTCATAAGCAGGTGATGTGGTGTACTCAACAGTTAGGATTTCAGGATTTTCCAGGCTGATATCTTCTTTAGGTATTTTTTCTCTTTCAGATAACAGTATAGTTTTTATTTCTTTTTTTTGCTTGTCTTGTGGTTCTAGTTTGGATCTGTGCATTTTGAATCCAATGCTAGGGAACTTCAGTTTCTTTTGGCTTCCTTTTTTTTCTTTGATATGGACTTCATGTTGAAATTGAGACTCTGTGTCTGTGCTTGTAGGAGAAATATCCTGTACAGCAGGCTCATAGGCATCTGATGTACTATGAGATCTTCTGTGACCCAGGATCTTTTTATTTTTAATTGACTGGAATTTTGGCCATGATAATCTGTCTTTTTTAGGTCTCTTGCTTCTTCCTAACCTTTGGCTTACAATTAATGTTTCCCTGTCTTCTTCTGAAATGGCTTTTCCTGAAACGTGCAGTGTTTCCTCAGGAATGCTCTCACTGAGTTCTTTTTCCTGAAAGAACAAATAGTAGTCAGAAGATCAAAAGTAAAAGAAATATAGATGCAACACAAAATAAAATGCAGAACATAAAATGTGTAGAAAAATGTGCTTTCTATCCAGAGTAGCTACTTGTTATATTAAAAAATGGTGCATATAATTCAGAAAGAAATTACATAAACGGATTATATGACTGTAACACAGGGATTTCTGAAGGTTTATGTTCTTTACAAAACATTGCAGTAAACAGAGGGTGCTGGATGTATCTCTCTTTCTATGTCTGTACAAATATATAGATAATGTTTATAAGTATGTATATGAAGAGAAAAATAATTTTGAATGCGATGGAGACCTATGAGCAGATGTTGTCCATCAAGATATTTTTAAGAAAAATAATCATTGATAAGCTTTGAGAAAAATATTTACTGGTATTTTACATTTTGGAAAATATTCAATATAAATATTACAGAACTTATCTGAGCCTGTTCTACCAGTGGACACTTATCAACAAAAAATTTTGACTCACTTGAAAATTTTTTTCTACCCTTATACAAGATTATGGCTTTATTCAAAATCTTTAGTCTTTTCCAGGATAAAACAAAACAAAACAAAAACCTGCAAATATTTTATGGGATTTGTTTCTTCTCATGAACGTTCATGATAGTAAGTTTAAATACATGCTTACATCTTAAGATGACACAAGTGTCTATTTTCTGGTCTATTTCCACACAACACATTACTACAGTGTTATCCAAACTCTGTAAGCTAATGAAATAACTACCTGGCTTGTTCTTTCCTTTTTGTACTGGGCTGTAGAGTGAATATATTCTGGGTCTTCTTTCCCAGCGATTTTCCTTTTGAGGCTGAATTGGACTCTGTATGGCTCAGAATACTGGAGAATCTTGAGTGCATCTTCATATTTGATATTATCAAAAAATATTGTAGCGCTTAGAAGCTGATCACCTGAAAGCAAAATGAGGCATTTTTAAACTAGTTTGTGTTTTCTTGCAGTTTTTCAAATCCAGTTGAATTAATGTCCATCAAAAAAGAAAAATCACATCCTTTTCATTTGAAATATGAAATTATGTTCACACAATAGAATTACAGAATAGTTAAGACTGGAAATGCCTTCTAGAGATCATCTAGTCCACCTGCCCTGCCCAGGGAACTGTTCTCAAGAAAGGTGACACCACAACCTATCTGGAAAGCCTCTTCCAGTATCTGGCCATCTTAACAGTGACAATGTATTTTCTATACATTTTTCAGTATTTAAACTTTAGCCTTTTGTTCTTGCCTAAATCATTATTGTAGTTTTGTGGCATACTATTTTGGGACTGAACCAAAGGCAAGCTCTTCATGAATGTTATTCGTTGGCTGCTTTTTTCTTATGAGTTGTGAACACACTACATTCTATGTTTCTTTTTCACTGTTACAGTGAAAATTATATAACTATTTTTATGATATAAAAAAATGATCACATTTCATTATCATTTAAGAAACTAATCTTGCAATTATTAACATGGAAAGGTTAAGTTCACACATAATATTAGTTGGTTTGGGATCTACTATTTCTATTACGTCAAGATCATAGATCTGGTAGATATCCATAAGTACACACAGCAACATACCTAATTATTTAAAGATTTATTAAAAATAAACAAACAAAACATAAAGTCAGACTATACCTTCTCTCAGACTAAATATTTTTGAAGCAGGAGATTCCTTAAGTACTTTCTTAACAAATATTCCTTCATTTCCTCCACCAGTCACACTGAAACCACTAGCACCAGCTTCTACTTCTGTTTTCAGGGTCACTTCCATTGTCTCCTAGATATAAAACAAGGTGTGAATTTATAATTTTTCTTTATTTGTATCAGTGTTCTACATTATTCTACAACTAAAAAAAAAGTCTCCTCAGGTATATTTTCAGTTGATTAAGGAAGATTATCTAAAATATAGTATATAGTTCAGTGTAGGTTTGATTCTGTTCTAAATTAGAATCATGCACATCTGTTATGGTTATGCTGGATCAGAGCCACAGGGAAAACAGCCTGTAATTTTAAACTTGAAACATACAGAATATTTTAGGGTTGAAAGACTGTATTTTCTGTGAAGATTGTAAGCACCTGAATTAGAGTCAATGGGCCAGAAAAGCCAGACAAATGGCTAATGCTGCACTGCATTCAAACCACAGAAGGCTAAAGAATGTGAAATAGAATTGTGGAAGGACTGCAAATAGGGTAAGTAAATGTTCATGCCTGTGCCACAACTAGGCAATTTGTGAAGTTCCTGGTCAAAACAAGTCTAAAGTGATTCTTTGCCCATTTGTCCTTCCTTCTGTTCACCCATCCACATCTGTATGTTGCAATAGACTACTATTTCGCAAGCCACATGCCTAAAATACAGAATGCTTTTTGACTGACCTGTGGATGACTCTTTGATTTGTCTATAGAATGTTTTTTTTCTTCTTGAAGCTGAAAAATAATTTCAATTATATAGTGTTCAGAAGTCATGCTGTTGTTAAGTACAACAAAAGTCCTGCATTAGCTAAAATCTCTGGTTTAGACTAAGAACTGAGGTTAAGTTTAATGGCAACAGAGCAAAATTGAGATCTACAAGTGCAATGCACAACATGAATGATTTAACTATATTATTTCCAGTAGTAAATTAGATGCCAAGACCTCCCTGCATTGTATCAAAATAAGTGTGAAATAAATGTTGGATATCGATTGTATTAAGACATTTGGAACTTTTCTGCATTTCACTTGTGCTTTCTTATGCTTTCATCTTTGTGAACATACGTTTTTTAATTTATTTGACTTCAGCATGAGTTTCAAACTGTTGTTTACCTATCTTAACAGGACTATACTAATTAAATCTTTAACTTTGAATAACCAAGAGGTACAGGTAATTTCGAAATATGTATTAGTTAGATTCAAGCCAGTTAAACATTGTAATAGCAAAAGCATTGTGATTTCTTGGCACTCTCTGCCCCAGATCCTTTAAGGAATAAATCCAAATGCATTTTTTTCCAAGAAACAAGAATATGGCCAACAGCAAGCCCAGTACAATATGAAACCCTTCATGAACCCTGATTTTGGCAGAAACAGGAAAAAAATATGGCTGCAACAACATCCTGTTCCATGACATATGAGCCTCGGATAGTTGTAGGAGCTAAAAACCTCTTGAATCAACTTGCTAAAGCCATTCCTATATGAAAACTCAATGTCTTACCTTTGAATATTCTTCTTCTATGGAATAATCATAAACTGGAGAGGATCCTTGTGGCCTTGGACGAATGTCTTCTACTGCTATTTCATTAACCTGTGCAAAAGAAATGAGTGGTGGGAAAAGAACATTCACCATTAAACAGTGACTCATTTTCTTGGGAGATTTTTTTCTACTTAGGCATAATATCCTTCTGTAAGCAAATCTTTCATTAGTAATGATGAATGAAGAATCAGTAACTCTTTCCTTAGATCAAGAACAAATACACTTCTTATTTAACTATGTTACTTAAGAACATAAGAGACAGACTTCTGAGAGATAAAAGCAATGGTATGCCAACTTTGGTTTTCTTTATGTATTGTGTGCATCTGTGGGCTGAAGAGACTGAAAATACTGACAAATGAATAAGTAATAATTGAAAAAGGCAATAAAAATCCCCTCCTCTGCTTTATTTGCATGCTTAACCTTTGCATCCTGCAGCTTCAAACTTTACTGCCCACTATAACCAAGCAAACCATGGAAGAGTCCCATCAGGAATGTCTGCTGACAAGCACTTGGCATGATTCCATCTGAAGTCAAATTACAGGGAACCTAAACCAGCTAAAACTGTAAAGAAAAGTTACTGACATCAACAGCCATGCAGTGCTTTGCTAAATCTTGGTATTAAACTTAGGCTAGTGAATCATGGTAAAGAGCAGCTCACTGTATACTGAAGCATTATTCTGGCTTTTGAGCTGACAGGAGAATCCCAAGCAGAAAAACAATATTTTAAACTGAGAAAAAAATCACCAGCAAGATCCAGCTATAAACAAAATGGTTTATATTCCTTTTTAACAAGGTAGCTGTTAATCCCATCCCAGAAAAAAACAGCTCTAAAAGAACCTTACAGAATCTTCATCCTCTGCATCCGCATCCGCATCAGCATCTCCTGGAGGCTCAGCTGGTCTCAGCTGTCGTCCAGAACCTGAAAGCAGAATACAGGTTGTTGGTTTCTGCAAGAGCTACACAGAGCACAGAGCAGTCAGCTTGCAAGCTGAAGCCCTCTGGAGCAGCATGCCTGCGGGACGTTCACTGGCTGGCTGCAAAAAGGCCTGCTTTCATTTAGATTCCTTATCTCAGATCTCACCAGGCTGATCTTTCCAAAGATACCAGAAATACTTGTGTCCAGAAATGTGAAGGCTTTTGTGAAGGAAAAAATCCCTAGATTAGAGAAAATGTAGAAGTTGGCCTGACTTGTTTTTTGATTACCAGGGTGTGTTGAGGTGTATATTGGGCAGAATTGGCAGAGATTTGGCAGCATGTGGCTGTGGAGTGGTCTCTGTGGGAGGAGGTCATGGACCACACTATGCTGGACACAGCAGCTTGCAGCCAGCTCCACCTGCAGTGCTGAAAAGACAGAAAAGATGACACCAGGGCAGGAGGAGAGAAGAGAGATGGTAGAGCAGAAGGAATGCTGGAGCAAATTATGAACAGAAGAACGAGCCAGAGGAAGAAAAGGAAAAGACGCTTGAGCAAAGGAAGAGAGGAGGAGGTTCAACTCAGATGGGTTGGTGGGTGGTGGAGGGATGCACCTTGGGGTAACTGAGCATGAAGCAAAAAGTGGAAAAAGAAAAGCAGCCACCATCTCCTCATCCTTGTCTCCTGCAGCAGCCCTCACCTCCCCAAAAGGATTGAGTATAGCCCACAGTGAGGGAATCGGAGAACAGAAAGAAAGGAGTAGAAATGTACAAAGGGGACCTGAGGTGTTTTTCCCTAAGTGGTTTTATTTTTTAAGAAATATCAGAATCTGCAATTAGAAGTTTGTTAATTGGCAATAAAATAAATTGACTGAAATTCCCCATCTTGAAATTCTTCCTTACCTCTGACAGAGGTCAAACAAGAGCCAGAGTGTAAACATCATGAAGCTTTGGCAGTAATAAAGACTCTGCTTTCTTGGGTTTTAAAAGTGTTGAGAGAGATGAGGTGAAGGACACTAAAGTATAATTCTGTTGAAATGCAACAAGCATTTCAAGCAGCTTGAATACACCATCATTTTCAGAGATCTGGGCTTAGCCAGTAGAGGACAGTGTGGCTGAATTACATGTCCCCTGGCACACAGGATATTCCAATACCGCACAAGTCTTTGTCCTGATAACTACTTCTCTTTTCTGTCTCTATGCTCCATTTTTTCAAGCCATCAGGCTGTCTAGCTCTCTCACACTCAGTTCTGTAACTACCATTAGTATACAAAGTTTTGTCTCTCTTCAGCAGATCCTCTGGCTTAAAAATATGCACAAACACTAGAGAAGACAACCACAAGCAGAACTGTGCAATTCATTCATTGCCTACTTTAAATGAAGAATCCTCAGGCTGGAACACAATGTTTCTGGATGCTGTATTACATGGTGTGTGTGCAGAATTTTGCAAGTTGCCAAGCTCTTGTTAAAACGGCTGTGATTTTGCTAGCCTTTCTTCATAGTCTTCACAGTTTTTTTAACTTCTTGACTTTATTGAAGATGAAATTATTTAGTACAAGCAGGGTTTTGAAAGAGTTATGCCACATGATCAATGATGGACTCCTTTGTTAAGAAAAATGGAAGTGTACTTCTAGTGGGACTATCCCATGTGAGTTTGTAGGCTGATTTTCCAAACTTGATAGAGTAGATGATGTCTTCATTAGCCATATGTCCATCATCTTAATGAGCTCTCCAGTGGTATTTTAGCTCCAGAGAACTATGATCAACTGAGATACATCAGAGCTACAAGACCATGACTTCTTTAGCCTTCACAGGACTGGTCCCAATTTCTACGATGGTGACCGCTAGAAAACAGTCTTAATGCGGACCCTAATTCAGATTAAAGAGCTGCACAATGCATCTTAAAGAGCTGCATTGTTTTTTTTCTTCCAAAAGCTCTAGCATTTGCAGTTTTCAGAAGCTAAAGAAAATTGGAAAATAAGCATAACTTTTTTTAAAAAGTCAGATGTAGATTTATGAAGCTAATTTCAAGCATTTCTGGTTGAAAATTCTGGAATCCATTCATGAAGCTCTTCATCAAATATATTTCAATAAGCATCATATAAGGAGAAGAGCTGCAGGACTGAGGCTTGATTATTTAATTTGCTTAGTGCTTCTAAACATTCAGGTGCCAACAGCAAACTTTATGGCTGTTACAAAAATTCCAGAAAATAGTAAGGACTTAGATATGTGTATTTGTCATAATTTTCACTTGGGAGAGTCCCACCCACAAGCCCTGCAGTCCAGTAGAATGACTTAACAGAATATTGCTTGGGTTGCCAGAATGTTCACTCTTCAGAGCAGCACTTACAGCATTGATCCCTGGTGGCTGCCAATAATTTTGCTACTGGAAAAGGAAAAGGAAAGAATTATCTGAGAGAATTCTTGGGCTGAGTCACTACTGTTTCTCTTGTTTTACTCTGGTGTAACTTCAGTGACATCTAAGTTGTGTAAAAATGGAGCAGTGCAAGTATGGGTGCTCTGTTCTCAGGGCTTTAATTGTCCTGTATAGTTTGTACCATTGATTTTTCACTATCTAGTGAGGCATATCCTTTTGGATCTAGGGTACTGCAGCTATCCTACAGGTACTAACAGAGGTGAAACTTAAAACCAGATGTTTTACACAAAGGGTTCTTAGAATGACTAGGTGACCAACACCTTCAAAATCTTCCTGTTGCTAAGACCGGGCTACTCATAAATTCCAAGAGAATTAGATCACTTCCTGCAGTGAGATCTGAACCCTTATTTCCTGTCAGGATGCCATTTTAAAGCAACAAATGGCACTGCTAACTCCTGTTCAGCATGGATGTAGAGAGACAAACCTGGCCTGGATGACATCTCATATGGTCCAGGACCAGAAGAGAAGTTTCTTACTTTTCACCAGCTGTTGATCAAGCAAAGCAGTGATGTATGAAGCACAAGGGTGGCTTCAGATGCTTGGGCAAGTATTAGCAGGTGATTGCTCTCCCTGTCCTTGCTAGCGAGGCCGTGGATTTGGTTGTCCAACATGTTGCCAGAAAAATCCCTTGCTGTTAAGAGGAAAATCTGTCAGCATAAGAGGCCTCTTTCACCCATCACATGACGGGTAAGAAGGAAAAGAGTCCCCCTGTGAAAGCCTTTAGTGAACTGTTACCTTTCCTAATCGGTGATAGTAGGAATTTTTCCTACAAAAAGGAGCAACACATTACTGTCCCCAGGGCTAATAGAGATGTGGCTGAGATTGCATGGAGGGACATCAGCTACACAGATGACCTTCCCTCACAAAGCTTCACAGAGAGGCCTTTCCATCTGCCCTGACTTCCCCAAACTCTACCTACTTTGCCCCTCTACCACAGCTAGCCCATGTCATAAAATTCTTCTTGTGCCCCAGATTCCTACTGTAGACTAAGATTTGCTTCAGATTAGTTCCCCATTTGGAATACTTCAGAAAAATAATCTATAAAAGAGAGGAATTATAGTACATCNCACGCTTCTTTTGATGCAGCCCAGGATCCGATTAGCCTTCTGGGCTGCCAGTGTGCACTGTTTGCTCATGTTCAGCTTCTTGTCCACCAGCACTCCCAAGTCCTTTTCTGCAGGGCTGCTCTCCATCATCTCATCCCCCAGCCTGTATTGATAGTGGGGATTGTTCCGACCCAGGTGTAGGACCCTGCACTTGGTCTTGTTGAAGCTCATGAGGTTCACCTGGGCCCACCTCTCCAGCTTGTCTAGGTCCTTCTGGATGACATCTTGCCCCTCCAACTTATCAACAGCACCCCATAGCTTGGTGTCATCTGCAAACTTGCTGATGGTGCACTCAATGCTGCTGTCGATATCGTTTATAAAAATATTAAACAGTACAGGCCCCAGCAAAGCTTTCTTTCTGTGCATAACAGACTGTGCCAATAAACTATGATTTATATGAATGTCATTCTCATGCCCCAAATAGTAGTGATGCCAACATTTTATAGGTTTTCACTTTTTTTATAAACCCTGGACAATCAATGCTTTGTTCAAAAGTTTTCATAAACAAGATGGAATTCATATCAGTGACTACTTCTAATAGCCACTGAACTGACTACAGAACAAGGGAATTTTTTGAAAGTAGGCAGTAGGAGTTATATAGGCTGGAACATTTTCATATCATATGACTGAGAAGTTTATTTGCTTTCTTAAATGCAACTTAAAAAAATTATCCTTAATACTCTAGCAACCCAGCTGAACTGCTTTGGGTTAAACCACAAAAACATAAGGTTATTATTTTGGTATTCATATTCAGTGGATAACAGTCTCCAAAACCACATTTGAGACATTATCATCAATTTCAAGTATGACAGTGTCATTGAATTCAAGTCAATTGTGCTTTAATGTATTGTATAAACTGAAGAGAAACCTAGCTTTAATTGGGACACTGGCATATAAGATTACCATTAAATAGGAGATGAGAATATTGGAGATGTTGTTAAAAACTGAAACAATAATGTCATTTGCTCTTCATCCTACCTTCCCTGCTTACAAATTATATCCCTTTCTCTGCAATTCTTAGGTTTGGGCTTCCTGCTTTTAAAGATTTTATACTAAAGCTATGTTTGCATATGAATGTAGTGACTTTAAGTAATCTGCTTTGCTCACTCATATTATTATTTGTTAATATATGAAGGTCACAACCTGTGCCTTTTCTTTACTAGGATTTTGGCACTTGCTTGTTACCATTTCTTAGCTATGATAAGAAACAAACTATCCCATTTGTGTAGTATTGTGGAAATGAATAGCTTTGAGCCCATGGCCAGTTGGAAGATTCATGCATTGACATGTGGACAAGGTTTGTACATCTCCATATCAGGTCCTTTCTGACAGTGCAAAGCTCACTCTGGGCACATAACCTGATTTGTATTATTAGGAAGGAAAAGGAGAAGTGAGTAATTGCAAGACAAAAAGGAACAATAGTAATTCAGTATCGTTGTCGTTGTTGGCACTGTGTTTGACCCAGCAAAGCATTCATATATGTAGGTCAGCAGTTTTTATGGTGCTCCCTCATGTGCATAAATAAGGTTGTTCATCACTGTCATGGACAGCTTCAGCTGGATCCTGTATCAAACCTCTCCCCATGCAATCATCACTCCCTGTACTTGCCAATATATCTGTGCCTGTGCCTCAGGCACCCTGTCATGGTTCTGTTACTTCTCATGCATGCATGACTAGTCACTGTTAATGCATTATTCCAGAATTCCTTCTACTTTTTTAGATTAAACTCCTTTCTCAAAACACCTGATTTTTTGTTTTGTTTGGGGTTTTGTTTCGTTTTGTTTCTGTTTTTTAGGGTTCCTCACTCAAGTTGTTCTCTCTCACTTGCAGGTATTGCAATTTCTGGGATTCCTTTTCTTCCTTCAGAGCTCTCACAGCCACCTGAGCAGTGCTGCTGTGAAGCCCCACAAGCCCCTTCATTCTCATATTTGAAATAGGGAATATTTAGAATAGTTAGAATATTTAAAATCATAGGTCCCAGTTCAGGAAAGCACTTGATAACAAGAATGCTATGCACATGCTTGGCATTCATACTGGCCTCTCAAGAGGACTTTTTCAGATAGGTAAGTTCACCTGACTTTAGTTTACTAAGAGAAAGTTTTCACTTCAGGGTTGTGAGCAAAAAGGCAGCAATTCAAACACTTTGGCAACCTCAGTGCTTCAGTTCCCATATCTGCTTCTTTTTTACACCCACCCCAATCCACCATCTCTGTTATTTTGATAAGTTATTAAATTAATGTGTCTTACAGTGAGTTCCTTTGGTTTCCCAGTATATTCCAGAAGACTGGAGACTGATGAATAAATGTAGATCAACCAGATAATTAAAATGTCTCTTCAGCTAGGTAGTGTAACCTAGCAGCATATAGACTATTGCATTCTTTGTTTGTTGTTTTTTTTAAAGCTCCCATGACTGAAAAATGGCCTAAATCAGATTTTTTCTTCTAAAGAGCCCTCACAGACAAAGCGATAATGACAGCAAAAGGACCACCTTTCCCATCTCAGTTACCACTTTCTGGATACAAGCATGAATATTTGACACTTAAAAGGACTCTTTTCACCACTTTTCAAAATCAGTTATGCTAAAGCTCTCTGAATCCACAAACAGATCTTTGTGTTCTGCTAACTGCATCAATCGGTTTGACAAGACAAAATTTGCTGATCCCTGTGCTAAAAATGTTGCACAAATGATAAGTACAAGCACAAAAATAGTTACTCAGTATCAGCACTGTCCTGAAATGTTTCACTACTTCTCTTTGTTTTCCCCAGAGTTTCTTCCTTCAGCTCCAGTTACAGATGGAAGCAGTGACCTAATGCTCCATTAAAGAGGACTAAAAGCAATATTGCAATGCTTCAAGGTCTATTCTTAAAAAGAAAGAAACCGTGACAGATTTGTTGTCCAGAACTGCTGTCTGGAGTCTACAAGGCAAAGAGCATCTGCTCTAATACCATGCTTTGGGTTCCACTGTGAATTTCCTTAAGTGTAAATACCAAGGTTAAGCATAAAGACTATGAACAAGAACAACTAGGAACATGTGAGTGTAGCAGGCCTACTCACTGTAAGGCGCTTGGCTGTGGCAGTTCAGAGCAATCATCACCACCATCCAAATCCTCCTGGGCAGTTTAGTGGAGGAGTTATGTCCTTCCAAGCCAGCAATACTGGAGGAAAACAATGCCACAAGCATCAGCTGGCAAGGACAAGAATCTGAAAGTATCTGCAAATAAACTCTTTTCGGCATGAACTGTGTTCCTTGAGGAAGCTGCCACAAGGTTTAAAGCACAGCTCATGGCACAGGCTCTTGCACAGTCTGTCTTGGCTTGACTGTAAACTCCAGCAGGCCCAGGGCATCCCCAGCAAGCAGCTCCAACTATGCTGGGGAAAACCATCAGTGAAAAATCAAGAGGTTCATCTTCTACAGAGATTTCCTAGCACATTCCAGAGACCTGGATTCATTCCATTGTCCTGCAAGATCCCACAGACTGGGTTACAACAACTGCTGGGCAGGGCTCTGGGGCACGGCAGGACTGCAGCAGGAATGTTGTGGCTGTCACTTTATCCAGGAAGGATACGTGGCAGCGGGGGGATGCAGGCACAATGTCACGGAGAAGGCTGATGCCTCACCCAGCCCTCCATGGCAGGAATGTAGTGTTACTTCACTTGAACCATGGCCAGTGAGACAGCAGAGGCACCCAGTAGTTCCACCTAGATGAACCAGCTTGTCAGCTCTGAAAGGAATGATTAACACTGTGGAAAAAGTGCTAAAGTGAGCAACAGCACCTCCTCTTCAGTGTTTCTCCTCTGACCTGTGCTGAGAGTAGGACCCTCCCCACCAAGCCCTGAAATTCTGGTCTCCCTAACTGTTTCTGTGGGATGAAGACAAAGGACTAGTATGTAGAAAGAAGATAAAGATTATGCTGCTAAAGGGGTTTAACAAGCTTTGTTAACTGCAGGATGCTATCAGAACCAGCTAGGCCTGTGTTTAAGCTACACTCCTGCCTTTGTTTTGCATTTGGCTTGGTAATGCCCCCTGGCTGCACTCTGTCACTGGACTGCATACTTGTACTGTGATGAATGTAGCTCAGACTGGAGCCAAAAGCAGAGGCTTGTAGCACAGCAGAGCTCAAGGAGCAGCTACTCCCAAATAACCAATGTGTGAATAGTTTCCTTCCATTCAAGGCATGAACAAGATGTTTTGATTCAATGCTTTGGTATGTTAAGCTGCCCTTGTAGGCAGTTAGAGTACTTCATTAAAAGCCTTCAAATCACCTCCTCTCAAAACCTTCTGAAAACAGAAAATATATCTAACTTACAATCACCAGTCTCCTTGCCCACCTGGAGACCTGTTTGTGGTGTTAGTTCCTACTGTTATCAAAAGGAACAGTACTCTGCTCTGCAAAGTACATCCAAGTAGAGAAATGTCTAGGGAATAAGGTTTCTTAAAGACCATACTGAGCTCTACAGGATTTTATGGAGCATTTTCTACAGGTTGACTAATATCAGGGAAGATGTGGAAGAGCACCGGCATCTAAGACGAGATATAAACACTACCATAAAAAGAGAAACACCTCCCAGATGAAGAGTGAATGGCTTTCCCAACAGTGTCTGTTTATTGATAAGCTTTGCCCACAAATTTAAAAATATTAAAAGCATGCCTGCTCACTTCTTACAACAGAAGCAAAACCTTCAGTAAGACTGATCAGAAATGAGCTCTTCAGCCTACAGTGGTCCATCTTTCCTCTGATGGTAAAGATAAATTTAATAGAATTCCCAGGACATTTCAAAACATATGAATAAATCACTCTGGTAGGGCTCTGCACAGACTTTCTCCCCCTGAGTGATATTTAAACATGAAAAGCTCAGGGGACTTTTTTTTTTTCCAGTGGTCAAAATGAAATTTCCCAGATCCTAGCTTAACGAGTTTCATCCAGCTATCACCATTTTCCAGTTGCTTGGCTATATAAGAAATACAATTTGGCCATATCCACATAACCCTTCTGATACAAGAATAAAATATTTACTGAAGTATTTTGCTAGTCGATATTTCACCTGTTGCTAAAGAAGAATAATGTTTCCAAGGAGTTACACAGTGTTTGGAAACAAGCTCTCAACCTAAGTTTGTTGTGAGAACATGATTAGAATGATGTCCAAAAGAGACAGAAAAAGCAAGTAGCAGTGGTTGATAATATCTAAATTTGTCTCTCCTGGTCCATCCCTCCTCTCACGAGCTAAAATAGAGCTGCAAGTGGCAGGGTGAAAATAGCAGCTGAAGAAGTGACTATGGCACCCACTAGACCACCAGAAGTTCAATGCTGTTTCTCCTACCCAATGGTTCTGTCTCAGAAGTACAAGTTCTGCATTATCTCTGTAGTCTTAGTCTAGTGATTGCCTTGAGGGTAGGTGTGATGCCCTGCCCTGTGTCTGTATGTTTGCTTGTCTTAGGCAAGAATTTTCCTCTCTCAGGTTTTACATGAAAGAATGGGTTTCCAATGTGTGTTTTACTTCCTGCATGAATTCCCATGGTTTTCTTGTGTATAATTATTGTGATGGCGGTGTGACATTAGGACCCTCTCTGATAATTATCAATTATGATTTTCTTTCCAGGACTACAGGCCTCTATTCTCACAAAGCCAGTAAGAGAAGATAACCACTTTTTAGGAATTGTGGTTGTGTATGTCCTCAATCTTGGACCAAACCAGAATTGCTTACCATCCTTTTGGATGGAGCAGAAGCAAGTTAGAGATTCATAGCCAAATAAAGCTATAAAGACTGGTCTAATCCAGTGTGATCCTTAACCGTTTTATCTCCTGGGACTCTCAACAATTTTATCTCTTAGGATGTACTGCTTTTACTTGTCTCTACCAATGCAATTGCACAGAAATCCAGCTAAAATCTCCCAGGGTGTCACTGTGTATCTGGATAGCTTGGGTTTTAAGAAAGGCTTCAGGAGCATGTTGCAAGTGAAGTGCATTGACTTGCTTACCAGCTTTAGAAACCCTAGTAGGAACCACTTTGTAGTTATTTGGTTGTCCAGTATATTGATTAGGTATACTGCAGCTTTTTTCCCTCTGCAAGAAACCCTTTCACCTATATAACAAACTAGACTTGGAAAGGAAACAGAAAGTTGCCTTCCTTCCTCTCAGAGTGAGGGGCAGTTGATTGGTACTGCCCTCCCTGTTAGATAGCTGTGAGCTCAGCTCTTATCACGACTTGCCTAGAAGCGGGGGCAGGTGGGCTCCTATTGCAGATAAGGTCCATGAAGCTCACGTAAACTAACTTTCCCACATTCCTTCTCCTCACTGATTCATTCTGCCAAGAATCCAGGCTTCTCCCAGAGTTGATTGCCTGTTTCACTGCCAAAGCACAGCTCTGCTCAGATTTAGAAATGAATCAAATGAACACTTTTATTAAAAAGGATTGTTCTGCCTGCGTAGGCTTGATTGGCAGCCCTGGAGACTCAGATTCTCTGAGTGCAGAGTCAGAATTGCTTGAGAAGCTGCGACCATCTCCCCAAGCTGTCTTTTAAGGTAGCCCAGTACTGACTCAGAGAGGTGGCAAGGGAATCATAGAATCATCAGAGTTGGAAAGGACCTTCAAGAAGTTGACTACTCTTTGTCCCCTCCCTGACGCACTAAAGGAATATGCTAATCCTTGGTGCTTTTGGTAGAGAGCACATTTGTCCACTAAAAGTCAATCTTAAGATAAGAATGAGAATAAGAATATTGGATCTACTCCTCGTCATTGTCGTTGTGGCTAGGCTTCGCAAATGAAG
>VWZO01011292.1:0-27764 GCA_013396975.1 Bucco capensis | reverse complement strand
GGGGGGGGGGAAGGAGCCGAAAGCCATCTTTGAACTAACCACCTTATTTGTTTTTCTTTATTGCTTATCTCTTTCATATTGTTGTACCATTTAAATTTAGACAAAGCTATTCTTAGAAATTCACTATCTGCATGCCTAGTGCTTTTGTTTTTTTTGTTTGTTTGTTTATTGCTGTCCCCGTCTTATTGGGGAGAGGGGGTATTGTGGCAAAATCCTCTCAAAAGATTGTTCTTTTAACCTTAGCTTCTGGTCAAACCAGGACATACTGTAAGGCAATGTAGAAGACGATTAGGTGTTTGAACACTACTAGGTAGTTTCATTCCCAATTTTGTATATGGTGCCATGTTTCCCAGTTGCCTATCCTGCTTCATGTTAGAATGTTCCTGAGCTCCAGCTGGAACCAAATCCAGATGTTCTCCTTGTCAAGAAGTCTGAGCACACTCCAGATGTGATTGGAGACCCTGCCTAAAGCAGCCTATTCTAATGAGTCCTGATAGTCCTTCCTGGTGTGGCTCAGAGCATGAGTGAAATACTGTCAGCAACAGCTGACAAACTATATATCAGCCTTAACATTATATGGTCATCTATCACAGAATCACAAAATGACTGAGATTGGAAGGACCTTTGGAGATCATCTGGTCCAAACCTACACTCAAGCAGGGCCACACCTGGAGCTGATTTCCCAGGATCATGTCCAGACAGCTTTTGATTTTCTCCAAGGTGGGAGACTCTACAACATCTCTGGGCAACCTGTGCCAGGGTTCAGTCATCCTCACAGTAAAAAGGTGTTTCCTGATGTTCAGATGGAGCCTCCTGTGTTTCAGTTTGTACCCAATGCCTCTAGTCCTGCCAGTTAAAGGAGATGGAATAGCCTGTAATGAGCCAAATAGATGGAAGCTAATCCACCTATTTCATTCCTGTTTCCAACTGATTGAGTAGCATAGGACTATCCCTCACAAAACCTTTGGTCCATTTCAGGGAAAGAAAGATACATGTCTTGCAGCTCATGGTGAAATATCCTCAGCTCCTAGAGGCAGGGTTTGGTACTGGAAATGACTTTTATTTCAAAGGTGTAGAGTATTACCTTCAGTCACCCTGACAAGTGTTCCAAAATCTAGCCTTCAAACCTACAAATCTCAGCAGTAACTATCACAAAAATCTTTAAAATTGTGAAGTAGCTAGGGTGTGCTGCTTTTAACTTTTTTTGAACCTTTGTTGTGTTACTGTTCTTTAAATGACTGCTATAGCTAATTTATTGCCCTTTCCAGCAACCCCATTTATTGTTGTTATTATTATTATTTATTATTTAATTGTTTCTTCTCATTTGAATGAAGGAAGACAACAGCCCTGTCATGGTGATGCAGAAAACTAGGAAATCTAGTTTGGAAATCTAGTAATCTCGGAAACTACTAATACTTCACTGTGGTCTTATGGAGAGCTGGCAGGTCAGCAGAGCCTTAGCAAAGGCAACTCTGCATACTTTCTCCCCAGATGGCCAAGGACTGGGTCTCACATGAGCTTCTGTCAACATCCTGAGAGCTATAAGTGTCTATATCATAGTGGACAGAGCAGTGGTGGTGGCCCAAAGCACTGTGGAGTTCATGACATGGTGAGCCGGGGCAGGTGTCTCCTGGCAGTCAGGGACAGATGGGATGGATAGCCTTAGTGTGAGTCTGGGAGAGTGCTGGACAGGGAGGGGGAGGGGGGGGGGAGCTGTGTGTGTGTCTACATGGTGGCTGTGGGTGGTTATTCAATTTATTGATTCTCCTGTCTATTACGGCATCAGCCTTGATCAAGGACACAAAGAGAGCACAGTATGCTCCCGTTGTCAACATCTCTGTTCCCAAGCTGGAGAGTGTCACAACTTCCTACAAGAACGTCTACCTAAGGATTACGGAGGCAGGTATAGCCCCTGTCACTGTCCCACAGGCAGCTGGACTGTGCCTGCAGCCATTAAGAAAGGAAGCTCCTGCCTCACACATTCTCTGTCTTAAACTTATCTCCAAATAAACTTTATGATACATGTACCCGTTGGTTATATTTTCCTTTCTTCTTTGAGAAACCTTTGGGGCTTTTCTGATTGCATAAGACGCAATTTCTTAGGAAGCTGGGCTAAAAAATATTTCAGAGCATATTAAGCATTATATTTAAGATTAGAGTCTTCAAGCATGGATGTGTAAACCAGTTTACTGCCTTTTTTGAGCAATGTAGCAAATGTGTATGATAAAGGAAAAAGCAAGTCCTTCAGCAATGTAACTAACCCAGCTGGGTCCTTGCAAGCTTTCAGATCTAGACTTCAAACCTCTAATGGGCTCTCTAGGATGCAGGAATGAACAAATCTTAAGTTTAGCATCAGGAGAGACAGACTCTGAGCACAGCAGAAAAGGTGATGGACTCTCTTTGATTTATATACCCCAACTTACACACTATAATTAATTTCATCAGTAAGGTTGAGATCAATTTCTGTTTACAGACAAAGTGGGAGGAAAACATGCAAGTGAAACAGCAGAGAATGCTGTCATTACGAGCCTGCAACACCTAGATTGAAAAGATTTTTGCTACTGTCCTGGTAGGACTGCTGCTGTCACAAGAGCAGCTGAACTACTCTACTCTAGCAAAATAAGCATTTTTACAAGATGTGCAAGTGCCAGGTACTGTGAAATTACATGTAAGGACTTATGCTTTTGATAAGGAACACACTGCATGGCAGTCAGCTGACCTATGTTTACAGCTGAAGATGTAGAGCTGACCCACAACTAACCTACAAAACAGAAGGAGTGCTACTTAAATGGACCATGTCTTTTTTTGGCAGTCACAAATCAAATGAAATTTAACAAGAGTAATTGCAGGGTTTTACACTTGGGGTGGGTAACCCAAAAACCACCTACTTTCTGGGGAATGTTAGACTGGAATGCAGCACTGCTGAGAGGGATCTGGGAGTAATAACAGATAGTAAAATGAAGATGAGTCAGCAGTGTGCCTCAGCAGCCAAGAGAGCCAACTGGATCCTGGCGTGCATCAAGCACTCCAGCACTAGCCGAGTGAGAGAAGTGATAGTCCTGCTCTACTCAGCACTGGTGTGGCCTCACCTGGAGTATTGTGTGCAGTTTTGGGCCCCACAGTATAAGAAGGACATGGAGTTGCTGGAGAGTGTCCAGAGGAGGACAACAAAGATAGTTAAGGGCTTGGAGGAGAAGACATATGTAGAAAGGCTGAATTCACTTGGCCTGTTCAGTCTGGAGAGGAGAAGACTGAGGGGGAATCTCATTGCAGTTTATAACCTCCTCACCAGAGAGGGAGGAGTAAGGGCTAAGCTCTTCTCTTTAGTGGACAGTGACAGGACACTGGGGAATGGTATGAAGCTGTCCTGGGGGAAATTCAGGCTGGATGTTAGGAAAAGGTTTTTCACCCAGAGGGTGGTGGAGCATTGGAACAGGCTCCCCAGGGAGGTGGTCGTGGCTCCAAATCTTGTGGAGTTTAAGAGATGCATAGACAATGCCCTTAGTCACCTCATGTGATCTTGGGGTTTTTGTCCTGTGCCTAATGGGAGTTGGACTTGATGATCCTTGTGGGTCCGTTCCAACTCTGATTGTTCTATGATTCTATGATTTTAAAATTATTAACTGATCAGGACCAGCAACACTGGGATAGGTTTTTTCTACTGTCACATATAAGAAGCAAGCCAGTTCAATACAGCACAATGAGCCACTGCTAGCAGGGTAACAACTCAGAGTAATTCCTACCTCCTCAATATGCCCTGCCTTGGGGAGGAAAGCACACTTTTCCTATGTGGAGGCAAACCCAGTCTTGGCAGTGCTCCCAGCAGTAAGTGAAATGGCAGCCTGTACTGAGCTGGACAAACCAGGTGAATGCTGGAGCCCTGATGCAGGCAGTAAGGCTGCAGCAAAACCAGTGCTGCTGTGCTTTCACTGCCACCAAGCCTGTGGCATCAAAGCTTACACAAGGAGTGACACCCAGGTGCAAACACAGCTTGCCATATGAACATGAATAACCTTCAAAAAAGTAAGGGGATAAACAGTGCTTTTATAGGGTTGCTAGGTCATAAAGAGGGGAGAAGGAGGAGGATACAGAAGCAAAACCTCCACCAGGTGCAGTGGTGATAACAGAAGGAGAAACTCTCACATGAATGGGATCAGGTTTTTAACCC
Organism: Bucco capensis; assembly: GCA_013396975.1. Classification (NCBI taxonomy): domain Eukaryota; kingdom Metazoa; phylum Chordata; class Aves; order Piciformes; family Bucconidae; genus Bucco; species Bucco capensis. Next base: position 23,596 of record VWZO01011292.1, on the reverse strand, counting down.
CCACTGAAGAAAGTAGCTCTGTTGAGATCAGCACAGTGCTGCTTCACACTGTAGGAGTGCTATAGTGGGAAATGAAAGATGTAAAAGTAAAATTGAAAGTTCCTAGAAAAGAAAAATGCATATTTGAACCCTACCTATTAAAGACAAACTGTAACTGTTAATAAAGCTAACTTGCCTGTAGATAAATGACATCACACCCATGTTTCATCCCTGGCAAACATGACTGACATTTCTATACTTCAGAGGTTTGTAAGGCAAAACCAGAGAAAGGAAAATAGTTCTGCAGTGCTCAGTAAATGCATGCAAATAATCATGGTAGGAAAATACCATTGATAAAGCACAGTTAGAAACACGTCTTCCAGAACACTCAGTGTTACTTATCTTTCCATTTCATTTTTTTAAAAATCATCTAACCATTTCTTTTCAAAACATCTTGCAGACAAGACTTCTGCTGGGACCAGCAGCTCTTACCTTGCTCAAGACCAGCATGTCTGGTCTGGTGAGATCCAAAAGCTGTCAAGGAAGATGAAGTTCAAGTCTCCATGAGAAAAATCATTCACTACACTTCAGAAATAGGTGTCTAATATTACAGCCAAAATGACATAATTCAGAGAATTTAAGAATAATTGTACAAAATCAGACTAAAGGTTCCCCTATTTCAGTGTCCTCTGATCAGAAAGAGGAGAACATAAGTATAAGCTTGGGAAGCACTGCAAGAAGCAAAATAAATTCTGGGTGATCTTTTCCTGAAGCAGGATAAATCCTGGGTGCTCTTTTCCTGAAACAACCTTCTAGCTTCAAGTCATGTAATACCTTGAAGGAACGGATATAATGATTGTATGTTAGCCTCACGTTCAGTAGTCACAAATGTATTAATCCTCTGAATTTATTCAGTCTATTTTTAAACCCCTTTCTGCTCTTGGCCGCCTCAAAACCCTGTGGTGCTGAATTTCACAATTATATACTGTGGGGAGAGGTGTTGCTTTCAGTTTGTACTAAAGCTAACTTATTATAGCTTATAAATTCGCTGATGCCCTTCAGTTTTGATGTTGCAAGAAATAACAAGTAGAAATTTCCTATTCCCTTTCTCTGCTCCATGTCTTTTATAGATCTGCATATCTCCTGTTTTTTTCCAAGCTGATGAAACCATTTAGTACTTCCTCCTATAAAAAACACTCTATGTTAAATCACACTAGCTTTCCTTCACTATAATCTTTATAGTTCTTTGCAATTGTCAAGGTTGAAAATGCACCAGGAATTTTATATAGTAGTAGGACAATGATGCTTTCTGTCTCATTCTATTCTTTTCTCAGTAACTCTTAAGATTCCCTTTGCCTTTTTGTTTTTATAGATCAATACAAGAAAATTGTAAGATGTCTTTTGTAGGCACTAATAACTAATTTAGAAGTGACCACAGAATGGCAAAGAATACTGAGAGGATAAAGATACTTAGGGTCTGAAAGGAGGAAGATGGTGACAATTCTGTAGATTCAGTGAAAACTAAAAATGTGATAATTCTGCTGTAGGATGGATTCATTCCTTGTGAGTCACTTTCCTACATAGTCTTAGTTGCTATAGAGTAACATGGAGATATCCTCCATTGTGGCACAACTGTAAGGGGATAGGTGAGCACTGGATCTAAATTGCATGGATCAGTCAAACATGGATCCAATTAAGTGATTTTGAATATGTGTTTAATACATCAGGGCCTAGAAGTAGAGGTGGAAACTACATCCTCCTCAGTTTTAAAGGAGAGGATCTGGGAATCTGTCAGCAAAGGACCCTTTTTGAGGGTAAGTATAGATTTTTGCATTGCAACATGGGCCACTGGAGCCTGATGTTCCAGGCTATCCATGATTGAACTACAAGTTATGAACAGAGGAAGAGGTGGAAGAGTAGACAAGAAAAAGAAATCATGGTGGGAAAGGTTTCAAGAGAAGCAATCATTGCAACAAGAAATAACTCAAAGGATATTTTGGAGAAGCTGTTTTTATGACATTGTGTCTTTAAAAATATGCACCAGGTAGGGTGCTTAATTAGCTGTTCTTACTTCTGTAACCAGAATTAACTTTTTCTTGATGCTTACTGCATGAAAACAAGTCCAAATCATATTTTACTGGAGAAGTGATATACAAGCAATGCAGAGCATGAGTGAGAAAAATCATAATGCTGCCTAAACTACCAACACCAAACCACAAAAATACACGTTAAAATTGCTTGGAGATGCTCCTTGGTTTTGCATAAAATCCCCCACTTCACTCCACACAATGCAAGTCTCAGAAGACAGGTTGGGAGAGAAAGAAAGAGAAAAAACAACAACAACAACAACAAAAAGCACACGCAAATCTTTCAGCATAAGTTTTAGTTTGGAAGCAATACATTTCATCCACACAGTGCCAGACCTCCAACATGCAACCTCATGCAGATGCTGAACATGAAGTAAATCAGCCTTTTTCCTTTGTCTCTTGAAAATTTTTGCTTTCTTTTTGGAACCTTCAGAAGTAAGTGGCTCAGGAATCTCACCGTTGATGAGGGCTAGAACCCAAATTTTTCTCCTGTGAATCTAGCACTGTCATTCACCTTTGTGTTTTGTAAATTTTAATGTATCTCCTTAGTAACTCCGAGTGAAGATAGCCTTCAGGCTGAACTGGAATACTAGATGAGAAGAGAAGGTTTTGCCACATTTGCTGAAATAGCATTTGCAGGCTCATAGTTATTTTAGTGGTAGCAGACATCTCAAAACAGACATGTGTGTCACCTAGATTTAGAGGGAGCACAGGTATGTGCAAAAACATGAACTTGAACTTTGTCTTCTAAAGCCTGAAGAGGATGAGATAAGCCATAGCGCACAAATAGGAAGGCTTCAGGCAGGAGAACACAATAATGCAAGGAAATTTTTGAAACAAGAAAGAAACTCAAACACTGACCAGGCAGCTCAAAAAAGAGATTTTCAATAGACACAAGTTTAAGCAAAACAAACTACAGTCTTGAACTCAAACAGTTCAATTGTTGTCAAAAGCATTAGTCTAAATGAAGGCAATGACAGTGTACTCCACAGCTCTTGAAACCAGTTCACTCCTTTACAAGATTTTGGAAAGAAGAACTGAAATTTCAGGAAGATGTCCTTCTGAACATGGGAGATAGCATGCTATTGATCTTAATTGTTTACTTTTGTATCTGGCTTTGCAACTTCTGCATACTTGTAAAGCTCTAAGAACCCTTTTGCTGGCTTCTGAGAGTTCATCAGGTCAGGGTGAAGGGTCAGAAGTTTGGATTTAAGATCTAGAGAGTTAAGCAACTATGTACAAAAATATAGACACTGGGCAAAGTATGAGTTAAAAATGTCTACTGTCCACTGCTTCGTCATTACACCAGCTTTTTTGACTGGTTTAATTGCAGATGCTCTGCATAAGACAGACCTTAAAATACAGTGCTATTTAGATCGCAAACATTATTAATTTACCTTCTTTATTTAGCCCTTCATTAAAGTTGCTGTCTTCTTTGGCTCTTTTTCTCCCAGCTGGTCTGGACACAATCAGGCATGGCTATTGAAATAATAATGTCTATCAAGTGGGACCTGATTCTCATTTGGAAACAAAATAGAAAGCCGTTGTCTTAACTTGGCATTGAACTCAAACAAGCAGTTTTATAGACTTAAGAATGGTCTGCCAGTTTTTTCAGTCATTTTTCATTTCAAAGTGCTCTATTTCCTTTCAATGTGAAACCAAACACAGAAATGTTGGAAGGATTTTCACATCCTCACCCGCATCCCCACCCCCTCAGTAATTCTGGTCTCATTTTCCAGTGTAAGAGGAGGGGGGAAGACACTCAGCAGCCAATCTTTTGGATGCTTACATGAATTAAACTACCAAGCCTTTAAAATTGTGACAGCTCTGAGCACTATAAAAGGATTTGGACTTAATTGATATGCTTTTTCTTTGCTGTGAGTAAAAGGAACAAGCATGGATGTGGGCTATTTTTTTTTTTTTGTCTAAATTTGTTGTTGTTTTTACAATTGTATTGAAGAAGGATAAAAGAAAAGAGAAGTGTGAATTTCAGGGTGCTTCCTGAAAAGCTTTGTGTTCAAGCTTTCATCCTCTGCATCATGAAGCAACTACTTTCCAATTCTACATGTCTGTGTCTGTTAACCCACCCACATTTCAATCCTATAAGGTCATACACATTTATGTCACTCACAGATACTGCTTTCAGTCATGTGTCAATCACAGTTACTCCTTGTCTACCCTGCTGTCAGGGTAGAATCACTTCAACTTGCTCTAAGAATTTATGCTTTTCATCATAAGTGTAATACAGAAATATCCTCTGCTAATAACAGGTGTTAGCAGTACAGAATCACAGAATCATAAACTGATTTGAGTTGGAAGGGGCCTTGTCCTGACATACTTGGGTGTTATTCAACATTGTTTCAACTGTATTTCTTCTCATTATCCTCCTTTAAGCAACTGACTTTTATTCTAGTACAGAAAGAAGCCTTAATTCCCTGTTTAACTACTTTCAACAGCACACTGATAAACCCAACTTATTTAAGCATCTGCTTTCCTACTGGTTGCCTCCTTGTATCCTCCTGATACCCTTCCTTTAAGTATTTATATGTATTGATAAGATCCTCTCTCAGTCTCCTCTTCTCCAGACTAAACAAACCAAGTGACCTCAGCTGCTCCTCATAAGGTTTCCCTTCCAGACCCTTCACCATCTTCATAGGTCTCCTCTGGATGCTCTCTAATATCCTGATATCTTGCTTATATTGTGGTGCCCAGAATTGCACACAGTACTCAAGGTGCAACCACCCACCAGCACAGAGTAGAGCAGGACAATCACCTTCCCTGGCCAGCTGGCAAAGCTGTTCCTAATACCCCACAGCACTCTGTTGGCCCTCCTGGCTGCCAGAGCACACTGCTGACTCATGTTCAGCCTGCTATCGACCAGGACACCCAGGTCCCTTTCCACAGCGCTGCTCTCCAGCCTCTCTTTCCCTAGTCTATACACACATCTGGGGTTGCCCTGTCCCAGGTGCAGTCCAGCATTTGTCCTTGTTAAACTTCGTGCCATTTCAAAGAAGAGAAACAAACAATTATTTCTGGTGTTAAGTATCTGCTTCTACTCATCTTAATTTCCCATGATTCCAAACAGAATCATCTGCTGGCTTAAGCACTTTAAAAATATTGGCAGTTGGACCAACAGGTTCATTACACATCCAGTCAAATAGGTTGCAATTTATAACACCTTCACCCTTCCTCCTCCTCCTCCAGCTCAAAAGGAGAAAAAAAAGTCATAATGATCAGAATGGCTTGTATATGAACATTCACGCTTCCATTTATCATTTCTGAATTTATTTTTCATCATGAACTGACAGCATTCAGTGAAGATGAGCAGATCCTTTTCACTACCACTTTATCATCATGCTGTTTTTCCAGTAGCTCTGAAGATGAATGGCTGCCAGTGGTTAACAATGCTGTGGTGATGCCTAGAGCAAAAGTATGATGCTTAAAATATGCACAACTTGAACATGCCATACATCCTGATTACCACAGGACCTACAACTTCCTGAAGTTTATAAAAATAAGCCTGTTTTGAAAGACATTGCTTAATGAAGTATTAATATCATCATAGAATGATTTGGGTTGGAAGGGACCTCTGGAGGTCATCTAGCCCAACTACATCAGCTTGCCCAGAGCCCTGGCAAGCCTCACCTGGAATGCCTCCAGGGATGGGGCCTCAACCACCTCCCTGGGCAACCTGTGCCAGTGTTCCACTACCCTTGTGGTGAGGAACTTCTTTCTANCTTATCAACAGCACCCCATAGCTTGGTGTCATCTGCACACTTGCTGATGGTGCACTCAATGCTGCTGTCGATATAATTTATAAAAATATGGATAATAATATTAATGATTATAATAATATGGATAGCAAAACTGGTCCTATCCCATATGTTATATCTATTTAAAAGTAAAGTCCAGTCCCTGAGGAAGAAATAATGTAAATAGGGACTTCAAAAGAGGTTTGGTTTGGTTCAGACAAGTATTGGCCTGTGTAGACGCACTTTGCCTCTGTAGATGTTCACTCCTTATTCTTGAAATGTCTCCCAATGGTCTTAAAGTCCCACCATCAGCCCTGTTGCTTACAGATTTATTAGCCTATTTGCTTGTTCATAGGCATCCTTGATCTTTACATATTCCAGTTTCTCATGTTCAGAGGCATACCATCATATTATATAGTACAACGCAGAGAACAATACAGTGGAGTATCAAACTCGGCCTCTAGAGACATTCAGTACAGCAAGGGGAGAATTTTCAAAAGATACTGAGGAGTGGTTCGGGAAGGATGTGTAGAAGGGGAACTTTTTTTGAGGCAGACAAGTATAGGAAGAGAGGAAGACAGGGCAGAAAAACAGAAATGAGGATCAGAGCCATCTGACATGAAAGGGGATTTCAGACCAGGAAGCCCAAAAGGAAAATTCTTAGGTTTGTTGAATAAAAGTTACTGTTCATATTTTTAAATTCTTTTTTGCATAGTGCTAGTGTAATGGAATCAGTCCCTGAAACAGTTTTCTGTATATGGATTTGTAACAGCTGATATGAGTTTAAAATATCTTCTTGTGTAGGAGCAGTTCAAATTCCCCCCAATATGTTCTGTGCTTTCCTTCCTTCTATTTCACTGGGACTAGAATCAGCTTCTTTGAGGACAGCCACCTCTTCCTTCTGCTGCCTCATCTCCTGCACCTGTAATAAGAAAGTTCTCTGTAACGTCACCATTGATGTCACTAGCAGAGGGCTAAGACAGTAAATATAAGGCATGGGGTGACAGAAGAATCAGTAGTGAGAACAAGTGGACTATGGGACCTGGAGAAACTTGAAGAGTGGGCCCAAGAGAATAAAATGAAGTTTAATAAGTCAAAATGCAAGGTCCTGCATTTGGGAAGGAGTAACCCCAGATATGAGTATAGACTGGGTGAAGAGCTCATTGTAAGCAGCAGTGCTGAGAAGGACTTGGGGGTCATGATAGATGAAAAGCTGGATATGAGCCAGCAGTGTATATTCGCAGCCCAGAAGGCCAACCGCATCCTGGGCTGCATCAGGAGAGGCATGAGCAGCAGGTCTAGGGAGGTGATTCTGCTTCTCTACTCTGTGCTTGTGAGGCCTCACCTGGAGTACTGCATCCAGTTCTGGGCTCCTCAGCATAAAAAAGATGTGGAGCTGTTGGAGCGAGTCCAGAGGAGGCCACAAAGATGATTAAAGGACTGGAGAACCTCCCCTATGAAGACAGGCTGAGACAGTTGGGATTGTTCAGCCTGGAAAAGAGATGGCTTCGAGGGGATCTTATAGCAGTTTTCCAGTACCTAAAGGGAGATTATAGGACAGAAGCGGAGAGACTTTTTAGGCAGTCGGACTGTGATAGGACAAGGGGGAATGGATATAAACTGAAGGAGGGGAAATTTAGATTGGAGATTAGAAGGAAGTTCTTTACCCGGAGAGTGGTTAGGCACTGGAACAGGTTGCCCGGTGAGGTTGTGGATGCTCCATCCCTGGCAGTGTTCAAGGCCAGGCTGGATGCGGCCCTGGGTGACCTGGTCTAGTGATTGGCATCCCTGCTCAGTGCAGGGAGGTTGGAACTAGATGATCTTTAGGGTCCCTTTCAACCTGGCCATTCTATGATTCTATGATTCTATGATCAAGAAACCAAGAGACTCTTTTCATGGCAGTGATTGTCTCCTCAGAGATGAAAAATATGGAGGAGTAAGATGAAGGAAATCTGAGTGATCAGAAAATGAATTTGGTTTAGGTATTTTATTTCTAAGATTCTGTATATTCAGTGAGACTTCAGTAACTCTTCACATTCATAATGAAGACATGAATAAATGTAAAACTGTATTTAGGTATGCATATAAGAAACATCTACAGAAGAAAAAAGCATGTTGAATTTTATTCCTTGTCTTTGACAATAAAAACATACAAGAATGCTAATTCTATTAATTGTGCATATAAAGGAGGCCATAAACTTCTTTCTAAAAAGCTTGTGATAAAACTAAGGGTGGTGGTGGTAGTAATGCAATGACAAGAAGTTTCTTTTTCACTCCTGTTAATGCAATAGGTCACCACAAAATCTGATGTAGTAAAAAACAGTTCAAGAGCTGAAAGAATGGAAAAATCTTAACCATAAGCTGGACTGCAGTCTCTCTGAAGAGAGAAATAATCATTATATCATATTAGAAAGCCTCAAATACATTTGAGAGACTTGTATTCCTGTGAATTCCTGTGTCCCACAAACCGTGGCACAATGGACACAAACATTTCCACATGGGCTTAGCAAACTCCTGTCTTAAAGGACAGTGAATTTAATGCAGGGAGCTGAGACACTGTTTTCTGTATTGTTGCTTATCTCAGTTTCTGTCAATTCAACTGTATCACATACACATTATTGCTCTCACCACGTGTGAGAAGCACAGACTAGAATCTAGCCGGAGGAAGGAATTCAGCATAAGTAATCTAATAAAATGCTAAAATAGCAAAGCAGCAACAGAGCATTTGCATTAATTGTACTTCTCATACATCTCACACATCTCAAATTCTTTAGGTTGCCGTCACTCAGCATTATTTGAACAACATACTACCAGCTATATTATCAGCATCTAGACCGCAAATAGCTCTGTATATCACTGCTAGATACATATTCACCTGGCAATAACCTTGGTTAAATCAAGCCATTACTGTTTATTCCTGTTGTTTCTTTGGAGATTATGACTTGTGCCTTTGAACATTATAAAAAAATCCAGTATGAATACTTTTTGTTTGCTTCAGTGTGAAGCTAGCTTATTAGCTTAAGTAAATGATGGTGTTTTGAGCCCACTTAGCTGACTCACAACTGGAATTTGAAAATTTTTGTGTTCCTGGCAATAGGGAGATTTTTTTATTATTTTCAGTGTAAAAGCTTGCTTTTTAGCAAGTTATTTAAATTAGGCTATTGGTCTTGACTTCCCATCATAATCTTCAACAGATCTTTTCTCTATACATTTTGTTCATGAGAGTTAGAATTGTAGGAAAAAGGCCAGTAATGAGGAAATACATTTATTTAAGTAACTACTTGTACTATGGTAACACCTAAGACTGCTATGTGGTCTTCATTTTGGTATGAATTGTGTTGAAAACACAGTATTTGAAGAGCTTAATTTTGTTTTGTGAGAAGACAGTGGGCAAATCGTGAGTGGGGGAAGACAGCAAGTGACACAATTTTTATTAGCTCAATAAGCAGCAGAATTGTCTGTGGCTGCCTGAACTGTGCTTGACTGAGCTGCAGCTTACTGGCAAGTACTTAATTTCATTTCTACAAATGAGAACAATACAAACAAGAACACTTCTTCTGCTGTCAGGCTTTTCCTGATGACAAAATGGTGGAAAACTAGCAATGCTCTCAGTTAAAAGTCATTCTAGCTTTGCACAAACAGCCCCCAGTGCTAGTTTTGCTTGTGCAGTCTAGTAAATGCCATGTGTATTTCCTACTTAAAACCTCAATTTCAGAGCTGCTCAGAGACTCAGCTATATCCCTTAAGAACAGAGAAAAGGTATAGTTCAATTCTTAATAAGCAGCAGCAACCTGAAACTGGTGCAAACTGCTTAGCTCTAGATAAAACTATGGCAGTTAAACCACAGTTAAAACCCCAAAGAGAGAATGACTGAGAATCAGGAGTGCATACAAAAAACCTGCAGCGTGTAATTGACTCTGATGACACACTGTAAGCAAGGGATGACTACAGTCACACAAGAAATCTTCATTTTGTTTTCTCAATCTTCCTTTTCTTTGAAAACAAAACTAATTTTGTTGTTCACATTAATCATGCTAGAGCCTTGGCTACCTGTAGTGCACTGCAGTAAAATTCAAGGCTAGGCCCTGTAACAAAAGAGAAGACAGATTATACCTGAGACATCATATTTCCCTATGGTAAATTTTGGAAGCACATCTAGCAGACAGGCACAGTCTGAAAATCCCTTGGGGTCTCCTGTGGCCCCTGGTGTGATAACTGTGCTGACAGCAGAGGGAGCATTAAACTCATTGCCCACGGTAAAGTGTGGGGAGTGATACTCATGTTCCTGTAATCCTTGTATGGGTAGGATGAGCTCATTAGCCTTCTGGTAGTCATCCTAGGAGAGGGACAACTCTGATTCCAAACCCAGGCAGATGGAGCTCGTTTAGCCCTGTGAGGCCTTCCAGCTAAGAGAAGGACACTCTAAATAAAACCTACGTCCTAAGGACTTCACTGCCAGCATCCAAGCTTGCTAGGCCCTGGCAGATGAACCTTAGGACTAAAGGGTGGGTCCAGCTCTGCGCATGCTGTGTCTCACCTAAAAAAAATCCATAGCGCAGGCTCGAGGGTGCTATCTGCTATCTTTTTATCAGCGCGCTTGGAAAAGGCACTGAGGAGGAGGGTGGGTGGAGCCCTCCCTGGATTTTCATTCGCGAATCATAGCCATACATACATAGATCTAGCAGATTACTCTTTCCTTTCTCTGGCATCAGCTGCAGCGAAAATGTGCTCAAGAATGCAGGTTCCCCTGCCTTAATACTAGAAAAGCCATAGCAAAGCACTTGAATTTGACTTCTTTTTAAACTGCCCTGTCCAACAAAAACCAACTAACCAAAAAAAATACACAGAAAAGAGACCACAGGCATCAGAGTCTGTCTACAGGCATGGTACAAAGATGACTTTGCTGCCTTTAATTTTTTTTTTCAGCATCTTCAGTGATTGCACCTCTTTGAAGGGAAGAATAGACATAAAGCACAGGCCTTGGAATAGAGTTGCAGTGAGAAGTCATTCTTTCAGTTGCATTTATTGGTGCTTTTTTTTCATGTGTAAGTACACTAAAGAAGTAACTCTGTGCTTGAATATTGGATTTATACCTACTGCAAAACAAGTCAGACCTGCAGCCTTTCTTGTAATATTCTGCTCAGACTTAGCACAGATCATTGGCCAGGTCTTCCAAGCTTCCTCCGAGAGTAGGTAAGTCTGACGCTTGAAATACTGTTGTTTTCAAGGTAGGCAGTGACAGTAAGATTTTTTATTTTTAATCTCTGACATGTTTAAGGCAACTTAGCTTCTCTCTGGCTTAAACCATGTTTGGCTACTGAAACTTGTAGTCTTAATAAATCTGCTGTCCTACCATTCTTCTTAGCCTGGTTATGTTGTGGTTTTCTGTTCTTTTAAAAGTTGTCAGGAATTTGTTAGAAGTTTTGGCTTTATCAGGACAATCTGTGAGATTTGAGTCTGTAATGTACTCTTAATTCATTTTCCCACTTCATGAGATGTTAAGGGTGTTGAAGTTTTTTAAAGTGGTGAGTATCAAGTTCATTGTCCCTTGTCTAAAATGTACCAAAACTGCTCACAATTTTAGGAGCAAGAAAAAATGATGTGGGACAGTCAAGCCCTAACAGGATGTACTACGGTAGTGCAGCAGTAAGAGAACTGCACAAAGCAATCAGAATGATTTCTATGGGTTAGTTTTCCTTGAATTCAGAGTAGTAGCTGAGCAATTAATTCTTTTTTATTTCATTTTGAAAGTGAAAAAAGGCAAGTAACAAACCGTTCAGCTACATTACAGGAAGTTTCTGCAAGCAAAGTAGTCAGATCTCTTTCTGTTTAGATAAAAAGAATATATTTCTTCTGAGGTACAGCAATGAAAATAGAAATAAGTGATTTTTAAACATTAACTGCCTGACAGTTCAAGTGCAATGAGCTACTCTGCAACTTGCACTACAAAGCATTCAGAATAATTTCCAGGTTCCTTGAACAGACAAAGCTGAGAACGACTTGTCTAAACAGCCAAACAGGTTCTGTCCTCAGCCAAAGATGAATTTTCAGATCACATTAACTGTGCTTTACTTCTCTGAGAGAGATTATCCTCAGATAAACCTTTCAGGAATTGGTTTGGCTTGTTTTTTAAAAAAATAAAAGTGGAAAATGACTGTTGAGAAATACTTTACAGCTAAAGACTGAGCCAAGGCTTCATTTAGTGCTCACCTACAGACTTGGTCTGCAGAAAGCATTCCTTTGGCCTGCTGACTTCCTGTGAGTGTTGGGGAGCTGAATCAGAGCAGGAAGGAGCCCAGAACTGCTGCAAGGGCAGGGCTGTCCTCACATGAGCTAGTTAGGATCCAGGAGCAGCACCCTCACAGCTACAGAAAGCTATCTCAGGGCTAGAGAACACAGCTTTTGCACTACCATATGCTGTGCACAGCTCTGCCTCTCCTGGATATGGGCTGTTCCATGCTGCATGGGGTGTGAGGAAGCAATTAGAACAGTAAATAAAATCCAAATGTAAGTACCAGTGAGATCTGCCCCGCCTCAATGAATTTTTGTTACACAAAGGGCAGGCCATAGGAAAAGGCCTCACTCAAATATATTTGATGCCCTGGATCATGCCAAGTCACCACCAGTACAGTCACAGAGGCTTTAGGTCATTGAACATGGATAAATCCTGTTCTCTCTTTTCTCCCCACAACTAGCTGGCATTAGGTTTGTATGAGCAATTTCCTCCAGCTGTTTCGGCACACAGAACAAAAGTACTTTCCTTTGTCTGATCCAAACCAAGTTCTTTCAATGAAAAAAATTCAATCCAAACCACAATATTTCTCCTCATTTCAGGCAACTTCAACCAAAACTAAACCAAAGGAAGTGAATATCTATGAACCTTTCCAAACACATGTAAAGCATNGCTGCCTGGAGGCATTTCTGTGTGAACTCGTCTAGGTGATCCTGCTTTGGCAGGGGGGTTGCACTAGATGATGTTTCTAAGTCCCTTCCAACCCCTGACATACTGTGATACTGTGATCAGCTTACAAAAAAATAGGAGATGCAGTAGTTTTAAATGTATTGTCAAAAGGTGCCTGTGTTTATCTAAATAGAGAATGCTTTAACTATCTGCTTAGAGAATCACAGAATCATTCATGTTAGAAGAGACCTTTAAGATCATCAAGTCCAACCATACCTATCATGAACATACCACTAAACCATGTCCCTAAGGAGGGCATCTAAATATTTCTTAAACACCTCCAGAGCAGGTGACACCACCACCTCCCTGGGCAGCCTGGGCCAAGACCTAACAACCCTTTCAGTAAAGAAATTTCTCCTTATATCCAATCTAAACCTACCCTGGTGCAACCTGAAGCCATTTCCTCTTGTCATCTCACTGTTAACTCTGGAGAAGAGACCTACCCCCATCTCACTCCAACCTCCTTTCAGGTAGTTGTAGAGAGAGAGAAGTTCTCCACTGAGTCTCCTCTTCTCCAGGCTAAGCAACCCCAGTTCCCTCAGTTGCTCCTCAGCACACTTGTGCTCCAGGGCCGTCACTAGCCTCGTTGCCCTTCTCTGGACACACTCTAATGCCTCTGTGTCCTTCTTGTACTGAGGGGCCCAAAACTGAATCCAATAGGTGTGGCTTCACCAGCGCTAAGTACAGGAGGATGATCGCTTCTGTGCTCCTACTGGTCACACTAATGTTGAAGATCATGAAGTCACTTTTTTATCACTATCAACACTGTTTACTTTGAATTAAACACTTAAGTATTCAGAACTACAACACAGGTATCTCACTTCTGAGATGAGTGCCTAGCAATTTGTTCCCAGTCTTTGTCTCAGTGAGTGTTTTAATCGTTCCAAACAAGTCAGAAAAGCTACAACAGGAAATTTCTGAAATGTGTGTGTGTACCAATCTTATAGATCCTTTCCCTCACATTCAGGATCTTCTTGTGTGCCTTGTAGACAGGAAAAGAAGGTTTAGGTCATCTTGGGTGGAATGATGATCTTGGGATCATCCTAAGTGGAAGCAGAAGAAACAAATTCCTTTGAATTCCCTCCCCAGGAAATTCAATATTGATTGTCTGGTTGTTTTGAAGAGACTAAATAAATTACTGAACAAGAAATCACCAAACATTTACCTCTGTATTAGCGAGACAACAAGAAAACTCACCAAAGAGAAAAAGTATCCAGGAATTAACATTTGTGTTGCATATTGTTTGTAAGATTAATTTCATTACCTGTAGGAAAACCCAGCAATTTATGCCAGCTGACACCCAGCTTTGTCTTTGTCTTCAAATAATATGAGTATCATAAACAGTAACTTATTCTTGGTCATGGATTGTGGTCATGACAGGCTTCTCCTAGAATCATAAAATGTCCTGAGTTGGAAGGGACCCACATGGATCATCAAGTCCAACTCCTGTCTATGCACAGGACAACCCCAAAAATTATACCATGCACCAAAGGGTGTTATCCAAATACTTCTTGAATTCTGTTAGTTTTGGTGCCATGACTGCTTTTCTATAGAGCCTGTCCCAGAGCTCCACCACCCTCTGGTTGAAGAACTTTTTCCTGATACCCAACGTAACTCTCCCCTGGCACAGCTTCATGCCATTCCCTTGGGTCCTGTTGCTGCTTGCCAGAGAGAAGAGATCAGTTCCTGTCCCTCAGGTGTGGGGTCTCCTCTTCCTCCTGGAGACCACAATGAGGTCTCCCCCCAGTATCTTCTTCTTCTCCAGGCTGAACAAACCAAATGACTTTAGCCATTCCTCATATGTCTTCCTCTCCAGACCTTCACCATCTTCATGCTCTCCTTTGGACCCTCTCCAACAGCCTCTTGCTCCTTACAATACCAGTCACACTTTGTGGTTTGTTGAAGATAGTGCTCATCTCTCAGACAAAAATATATGAACTTTTCTTACTCCTGCGGGTGATAATCAATGAACTCTACTGTGCTGGGACACATGGACATTCAGGCATTTTAGCATCTGTGATGGGTACACCACTGATCTCCAAAGCTAACCATGCTGTTGCAAAGATTATGCTTCTGTTTGGCTTAAGGGTGTGAACAAACTAATTTGTCACTTATTACCTCAGAGCTGGAGACTTTTTATAATGGTTTCTTACCCTCCGCCCAGTAGACAGCTTTGCAAGGGCAGGTTGCCTATTTGGGCAGAAAGCTACGTTGTTCCAGGGAGCCTCATCTTCCCTCCTTGTTTGTGAGTAAAGAAAAATTGGCAATGAATTTGACATATTTGTTAACACAAAATGTATTGCTGAAGAACTTCACCTACACTGCAATGTGGACAGTTTATGTTTTTGTTTGCTGAAACCAAGACATGTGACTCTGGACACTTCAGAAGTTCCCAGGAGTCTCTGCTGAAGCCCCACTAATGTTTGTAACTACAGCAAATACAAGGGATGTGTGAGGGTGGTGCCTGCATTCAGGGCCCACGTGGGGAGCAGTGCCAAAGCAGTAGGTGATGGCAATGTAGCAGTTACAGGAAAGGAGACAACAGTGGTGAAGTCTTTGCCCAGAGAAGAGAAGGCCCTGTGTGGGCGAGATGGGAGAGCGCTATTTAGAAGCACTTTAGCACTCCAGGCTTGTGATGAGCAAATGAAGCTGTGTTTCTCACAAGTAGGGAGCTCATGAATGTACTTGAAAACAGCATCTGAGGCTTCACGTGAATCAGGGGGCTGACATTGACTGCCCCAAAGCCTGATGCAAATACTCAGTAAGGTTCTGATAGCACCCATTCTGTTTGCACTCCTCTTTGCTGCAACAACTCACAAGAGTAGCAGATCTTAGGCCTCTGGCCTAAAAGAAGTCTCCTTTAATGAGAGGGGCAAAAGACGCTTCTTCAGTTGGAGCTCTTGCATCCCTTTGAAACATCTTATTTTCCTTGTTAATTGCATCTTGCTCCCAGAAGATGATACTGCTTTCAGGACCAATGCCTGAGTATCTTCAAATTATTAGGTAGCTTTTCCTGATACTACAAAGTACACCTCTCTCCACGTTCTGTTAAAAAGCGTACGCTCAATACCATAAGCACTTTTTTGTGTGTGCCTGTCCTTAACTGAAAACAAATACACGTCAAGCTTATAGCCTGCTATCTTCCACTGCAACACTGCCCACTGAGTCTCAGAGAGATAATAGTCCTTGCAATTTTTTTGTTTATGCTGAGTATACTTTGCCAAAATTAAACTCATGCCAAACCATGGCATTTGTAAGAACTGTGGTTGTTCTTCTAAATGTGAGAAGTTGCCTTGGCTTGTTTTTCACAACATAAACAGCTTTGTGTGTGGAAGGGTTTTTTTGTGTGGACTCTACCTTTTATTTTCTCTCTGATATCATTTCTTATACCATTTTGAATTTTCTAGAAGGAATGCCCAACCTTTTCTCAGCAATGAGACATTGACTTTGTGACTACTTATTGCATACATAAAGAGTTTAACAGAACAATGTCTGCTCCAGTGCTCCACAGACATACATCTTAACCTTTCTAGGTCCCTCTCTCAAGCCACAGAAAACCAACATCTCAAGTATGTTGTCCATAAGCTGTTGTATGGACTGCCAAACTTCTGTTTAACAGATTCTTATCTTTCTAACCATTAGTTTTGTTTCTTTAGTGGCTGTCTCTTCTTGACCTTGAAATTTTGTAATTGCCTGATTTTTCGTGAAGGACATCATGAGACAGCAAGAAGTAGATGAAAACATGGTTTGCCTCTTCATACTATTTGCAGCTTATCTTAGGATCTTCAAGAATTTCCATCTTTGTACAAATGTAATACACCTTGCAAATTTCTGTTTCAGGTTTCATAACTGAGTTTTACTGTTTGAGTTAACAGAAAACTGTTAAGTAGATCTAGTGCTTCAATCCCAGCTATTGTGAGAAAATAAATGGCTGTTCTGATTGCCTTACATTTTCTGGCATTCATTCCTTGCAGCAACAAAGTTCACTTTAAATCCTTTCCAACTATCTTCCATAATTTCAGGAAAAAAAAATCATCTCAGATGAGGCTTTTAACTGTCCCATTTTTTCATTTGGAATATTTTTAAATTTCACTTATCTCCTAGTGCTGTTGTTGTTCAGGTATCATTTAAAATCTAATACAGATCTGCTTCATTGAGTGTCTGATTAGAATTGCATACCCTGAGCTGCTGCACAAGAAAAGTGACTTCACTGTCAGGTGGCTGGGCCAGAACTTCTTAACTCACTACAAAATCAGGGTTAGAGTGCATCAGAAAGAACTGCAGAAAACTCTCTGCCATTCTCCCAGCTGCTATCCAAACTTTCAATGACCCAAGTCAAATGCACCAAGCCCTAATATTTCCAGCTTTGTGAGCTGATTAAAAAACACCTTCTGTTCTTTTTTTCTTTTTTTGAGAAGGTTTGCAGGAAAGCAAAGTGAGTGGTAGTTAAACTCCTCCCAGTGTGTGTCTCCCTGCCACGCCCCAAGCCATGGCCCTGGGAGCCTTAAAGTGTTTATATAAACAAGGAATAATTGGATCCTGGCTTTTTGAGGGTCCCAACTGCTCACTCTGGTGCAATGTGCATGCCATGGTCTCCTCTGCAGTGAATGTCTCAGTGGTGAAGCTGGTGCAAACTGTAGCAGTTGAGATTGGAGCACACCACGGCTCCCTCCCTGGACATACTAAAGCACATTGCACACTAGTTACCTGAACAGGGGCAGGGATCTGGGCACAGAAAGCAGTGTTACAAATTACGCTGTGGAGCTCACCTGCCTCAGCTTTGACAAATTTGCTGAATTCAAGCAGTGCCAGCACTCTTGAAAGCCATACAATCCCTTGAAAATCCACACAAGAGCTTAGCACCCCAACTTTAAAATACTGAATCTTGAATAATGTTGATATTTTCAAAGCAGGCCAGCTCCCTTGCTTGTAGAAGTTGACAGCTGCCACCTCCTTGTGAGGACAAAGTTCAGGAGGGTCCTGCACAGAAACAGTAGCCCACCCTCCACACACAATCTGTTTTTCTTTCAAGAGGTTTATAGAGCTTCTTGGAATGGCAGAAGCTTGTTCTCTGTTATCAAAGGAAATTAATATTTTTGGGGACGGAGGAGGAGGAGAAAGATGGAGGGGGAGAAAGGAAGGACATGAGTTAAGTGAAAGTGAATGATAAAACCAGTACTTCCTGGTATCAGACCTTTTGTGGGAGAGCTTTGGTTGTGTAGGCGAGCATATGCATTACAGTGTTAAAGTACTAGCATAAGAACTAGAGTCCAGTGAAAAATGAGAGTCACCCAAACCATAGGAAAGGAAAAGGATCTGTCCGTAGGACATTTCTCAGATGGAGCTCTGCTTTACATAGGTCATGTTCACCAGCTTCACACTGTGCTCCAATGTGAGAAAGCCAGAAGGCATCAGCTACCTTATATCTGTTATTATCTAACTGGAAGAACTTTGAATTGTTTTTTGCTGAAGCTGTAGCATGAGGGTCCTGAGTGGAAACATCTACCCAAATCTAAAATGCTTAAAGCTTTTTTAAAATGTGTAGACTTATAAAGATGTTTCATGTCTTTCCATTAGTGGAGGGGTATTATTGACTCATTTTTGCATCACTGGTGGAAGAAAGAGGAAAAGAGAGAAGAGTTTAAAATCTGTCTCAAATGGGTTATCTGCTACAACACACATAGTCATTGTCAGAGGACACAATGTATCTACTTTTAAATGAGTTCATTAATCAATTCAGGTTCCCCCAGTGTATTAACTGTTTAGTTCTACAAGCAATTAGTACACCAGCCTTTCTATTATCTCTAAGCTCTATTTTTTTCAGCAATGTAATTATTGAATGCAATTTTTTTTCACTTGCATGTTCTCAAGTCAAGAGATAAATTTAAATTTTTGTTTAAAATCCCTTGTCATGCTTGCTGACTCTGTTTTGCAATCCTTAATGGGATATGGCATGTCAGGCTGCTGGAGAAATTGCTTTTAGAGACAATCACTGATAAAAATCTAGCTTCCTCAAAGAAAACTGTGACTAGCAGTGCATGAAGAACACCACAGTATATACCTACAAGGAGAAGCTAAAGTAAATCAGCAGCCAAGAAAGAAATGGCAGTACACATCTGTCTTAACCTCAAGTGCAGGGACTCGATGACATCAGCTTGTGCAGTCCAGAATTACATTGCAGCTGTTAGAATAAACTCTAGATGGCATGGAGGAATCTCTCACATGACAAATACAGCAAATAAAGAGGTCCCCATATGAACCTCTTCCTCATATTACTGAAGTGGCCTTAATTTGAATGCAGCTACAAGTCACATACAAATCTGTGTTTTGTAGAGTACCCTATGAATGCAGCAAAACCGCACCACTATTGCAGCTGTGCATGCAAAGAAAGGGCATGTCACAGGTTTGCAGCTGCCAATGGGAGGTCTGAGAAACCCCTTGGGGTTTTCTGCACATCAGTTATGACAAATAACTCTTTTCTGTTAGGATAACTGTGTTATCAGAAATCTGCCATGAAAAAGTAACCAAGAGAAAGGGAGAGCCACATTAACAAACTTTTCCTACCATTTTAAGAAAAGAAGAAAAAAATATTACTATCTGCTATATGGCTCTTGGTTTTCTGTAGATGGTGCCTTCTCTTGCACAGTTGAGAGAAAAAGGGATTTTACTCAATTTTTATATAGGTCCTACAAAATTTGTGCACATCCTTTGTATGTCAAGTAAGTATCTTTACTCCTCTTTGTAATTTACCACACTTTCTCTGCATACCTACATCAGCTGCACATTGTGTTTTATACTCTACCATGTTGAGACAGCACAATGCTGTGGGGCAGCCTCTGGATGTACATACAGCTCTTGAGGTTTTTTTATGCAAGCAGCTCCCAATGACTCCTGCTTTGGGATAGTTTGCCATGCAGGTTGGAAATTTCTCCCTACCTTTCCTTCTCCACATAGCTTTGAGTTTGCTAGTGATCACTTTCAAGACTATTTGGTGCCAGCAGCTTTGAAGGTCGCTTAGTGAATATACTGTATCAATGTGGGATGAGTGGATGGAATCTTTTCTACTCTTTTACTTTTTTATGGGAAAATAGAACTAATCTGATGGCTTTAATAGTTGTGCTGTCACTAGTACAGCCACAGTGATAAAGAGTAAGTTGTTCAGTCTTGCAAGATCTTCATCAGCAATAGCAAGATTGCTCATTAGATTTCACAGCATACACACTTCAACAACCTTCTGTGCGTTTTTGGTGCTATGAACTCTTTAGGGTACTTTATATGTATATACACACACACTTTTTTTCCTTCAAGCTTTGATGTTTGTTGCTTAGTTTATAAACAAACAGGATACTGAATCTTGACATTTTACTTCATTACCATTTCATAATCTTCAGTACTCTGACTGGAACCTACTGCATTGATGAAAGTCACTCCACTAGGAACCATAATATCATCATCAGAATGACTTTTTTGCCAGAGTCTGGGTAAAATCAGTTTTATTGGTTGATTTTAGTTTATTATTTTCAAACTAAGATGGACAGTTGTTTTTGTGCCAAATATTTCTGTAAATTACCTGTATTATGATGTATTAAAGCATTTACTGTTTGATAGCACTAAAAACAGCTAGATAACCAACAAAAAGTTTTTATGTCACTCCACAGTGCATTATATTAATTAGCAAGTAAATGTACTTTGCATTTTTCAGTAACAGGAGGTTCACTAAACCTGCAAGAAACTTTCCATGTTAGTCCTGGGTGTTCTATTTCCAGACTTCTCTGAAGCCACCTATGTGATGGCAGTAAAATTTCACGCCTAACTGTGGATGGACAAAGGAACGTGTCATTTTACAAAAGCTTTCAGCAAGGGCCTTGGAATTACTTTCTCAAAGACAGAACAAACATGAGAAGCATGATATCTTCCTCTCATATCACCAGACAGAACTTAACAGGGAAATATTTTCTCAAAAATTGTTTCAAGGCTTTTGTCTAGAGAAGCAGCAGAAAATATTTTCTTCAGGAAATAATATAAAGCATATTCTGTGATCCCATAGGGTGTATACAACTCTTACCATGATGTTTTCAGGGGAAAAAACCCAGCTCTCAATGACTTTCACCTTCTCCTGGGATTCAGTTGACCTACTGTCTTTAAGCCAGCTACCAACACATGACATGACATTTCAGACTGTGATAGGACAAGGGCGAATGGTTATAAGCTGAAGGAGGGGAAATTTAGATTGGAGATTATGAGAAAGTTCTTTACCCAGAGAGTGGTTAGGCACTGGAACAGGTTGCCCAGAGAGGTTGTGGATGCCCCATCCCTGGCAGTGTTCAAGGCCAGGCTGGATGCGGCCCTGGGTGACCTGGTCTAGTGATTGGCATCCCTGCTCAGTGTGGGGAGGTTGGAATTAGATGATCTTTAAGGTCCCTTCCAACCTGGCCATTCTATGATTCTATGATTGATTCTATGACATAATCATCACTAAAATTTAGAAGGTTATTTTCCTAAAGTTTCTGGGGAGGTTCATTTCTCTATTTCTGATTTAAAAATAAAACAAAACAAAACCAAAAGAAACCCAAAATGACACCCCTGTTGTCTGACCAAGACTAACTAATTTGTTTTGCAAGATCACAGGATGATGAATCAAAAATATGTGAGGTGTGTGTTTAGAAGATGCAGATTAATTTGCAATAATTTGATCACTTGATCTCACTTCCTAGAACATTGATCATAAAATCAAAAAGAACCAATGTCATGCAAGTGCTTATTCCTATTTTTCTCTGTCAAGGGATAGGGCTGGGCCAACCACCAACCCAGTGACAGATATTCTCTATTATTCCCCTTTTCTCCCACTTCAGGGAAGAAAAGGGGAAATTAACAGAGAGAGAAAGACTTGGGGATTGGAAATGAAACTTAAACTACTTCAATGAAAATAACAAAAAGAAAATGAACGTGTATATATATATATATATACACACATATACACACACACAAACACACGCACAAAACCAATGCCAGAACCAAACCCTCTTTGATGGTAACTATGTCACCACTGATGCTGTAGCAGGAGGAATTTAGCAGCAGACAGGACTCAGGCTCAGGCAGCTGGATACTGGAACTCAGGAACTCTTGAATTGAGATGGAATGCAGAACAGAGAGAGTCCTGTAAAAACAGAGCTGGGCTTCTGATCTTCACAGGGCTCAGGTGCTCAACCTTCTGGCCAGGTGAAAACCCTGACCTCTCCTTCTATGTACTAGTTGATAATTAACTGCCAGTTAGCTTAATTAAGCACCTGTTTTGCTGGGGTCTTAGGCCTCATGCAAGAGACCCCAAGGTCCATGCTCGATATCAAAGCCTCAAAGACTGAATATGACCTATATGGCATGGAATACCTTATTTTGACTCAAACTAGGACATTCTCATACTGAGGTCTTTGCTGATTTAGACCTCCTTTGGACACAGGTGAGGAAAACCTTTTCTCAGCAAATCAGGTACTATTTCAGAATACCATAATGGCAATACTGGTTCAGGAGCTAATGAAAGACAATGTGATAAGTAACAGGCTTTTGTCATAAGGACACTAGGTTGTTAGCCTTGTAGAAAGCATCTATGCTATTGCCAAATTGGATTAAAGTTTCACCTTTTGCCAGATGCCATTGCAAGTAAACTTTTTCATATTTTTGGTGGTCAGGAACTCTTAGCATCAGACCATCCACTTGTAACGATTAAGATGGGCATGGACTCCTCAGGCAGTCAGCGAGAGAAGACAGTTTATTCAGCTTTGACAGTTTCTTCTATACTCTTTCTACAGGTTTAGTAATCTACCATTATACGTACATAATGAAGTATACTTCCTACACAGTTTCGCAAGTTCAGCTACGCTGAAGATAATATCTTTGGTCACTAATTGTTTACAGTCCTTGAGAGTGATTACTGATTTCTTTCTTCGTATCCTGAGGTCTTTGTCAGGGTTCGTGTGTTCTGTTCTTCTTCAGACTGATTGCTCCTCCCAAGGTTTTCTTCCAACTAGTTGCAATAATATCTGATGTTGAATTCTTTCTTTCATCCTTAAACAATCATCCCACATCCACTGATGTCTGAGAATATTTTATTCCATTGTGAATGGGTAAAGAGTTTTCCTTCTCTTGATAGCAGTATACTGACACTGGATTATAAAATCAACTTTAACAGTTATAAAACATTTCTAAAAGCACAATAAAAATATAAACCTACCATGCTTTTCAGGAATTTTCCACCACTCATGTTTTATCGTTGCATTTGATTTTTTTTATTACTATTCTTACTGAGCTACTGAGAGTTAGATAAAATTTTTAAGAGGTTCCTGTCTTCTAAACTATATTTACAATTTCTTCAAGACAAAGAGATCATAGAATCATACAATGGCCAGGTTGGAAGGGACCTTAAAGATCATCTAGTTCCAACTCCCCTGCCATGGGCAGGGATGCCACTCACTAGACCAGGTCACCCAGGGCCACATCCAGCCTGGCCTTGAACACCGCCAGGGATGGGGCATCCACAACCTCTCTGGGCAACCTGTTCCAGTGCCTAACCACTCTCCGGGTAAAGAACTTCCTCATAATCTCCAATCTAAATTTCCCCTCCCTCATCTTATAACCATTCGCCCTTGTCCTATTACAATCTGGCCAGCTAAAAAGTTTTTCTCCTTCTATCTTATATTCCCCCTTTAGGTACTGGAAAGCTGTTATAAGATCCCCTTGAAGCCTTCTCTTTCCCAGGGTGAACAAACCTAAGTCTCTCAGCCTATCTTTGTAGGGGATGTTCTCTAATCCTTTAATCATCT
>VWZO01011290.1:0-23930 GCA_013396975.1 Bucco capensis | reverse complement strand
GAAGAAATTCTTTACAGAAAGATTGGTGAGGTACCGGAACAGCCTTCCAGGGACGTGGTTGAGGCACCATCCCTGGAGGTGTTTAAGAAATGTGTAGATGTGGTGCTCCAGGACATGCTCTAGTGAGGGCAGGAGTTGTGTGGTTTTGGTTTTTTTTTTGTTGGTTGGATTGGTGATCTGAGAGGTCATTTCCAGCCATGGATGTTCTGTGATTCTGTGTGAGCAGGACTTACATAGCATCAAGGCAACTGACACCAAGTGATATTCCATACCATATGATGTCATGCACAACAATAAAAGCTGGGGAGGAGAAGGCAGTGAGGGTGTTCCTGGTGTTCATATTTATCTTCCCAAGTAACTATTACATGTTATGGAGCTCTGCTTTTCTGAGGATGGCTGAACACTGGCATGCCATTCGGAAGTGGTGAATGAATTCCTTATTTTGCCTTACTTGCACATGAGCACTCTTTTCTGAGGCAATTAGGTTTTTAGTTTTTGGTTGTTTTTTTTTTTTCAATTTCATTTCTCTCCTGCAATTATTTTCCTCTATGAAACACTCTTTTCCATATGCCTTCCTATTGCATCTTGCACTTTCCTGTCTAGTTTTTATTTGTTTCCTTATTCATACATATTATGTCTTCCGACTCATACGTATTTCCATGCAAGCCGCTGCAAAATATGCAATTATTTTTTCTAAATTCATGCAACATTTCCCCCTTTTTCCAACTTCCTTTTCTGTGCTCTCTACACAGGGGCTGAGAGGGTTTTTTTCTACACTGAGTGAAAATTAGATTAAGGTTACTTGTCTCCAGGGATTCCATCATTTTTTCAAATGAGGAAAAATGAATATTTGGAACAGAGCTGACTTGCACTTCTTTTGAGGTAGGGCTTCAGGCAAATAGGGCCTGCTGTGTTTCAAAAGCTTTCTCCAAGGAGAAGCAGGATTTGGAAGAAGGTTGGAGCACCAAGCAGAAAAGCATCTGCAACACTACCTTCCTCCTGGTCATTTCCCTGACCTGTCATTTCCTGTTTTTTCCATTCCCAGATTGGTAATTTTAGCTGAGTTCCTTTAATTTTTATTTATTTTTATTTCCTTTTAGAAAGCTGAAATCTCATACTGTTTTTCCTTGTATTCTTTAAGCTGAATGTTTAATTCAACGTTACTCATACTTCAAAGGGGTGAGGACAGAGATGTTTAACAGTCTTGATGGCTTAATATAGGTCTGTCACATAAGGCCAGCACTTCATTTTCTGAATCTCTTTTTTATGGAGGGACTCTGCTTTACGTATCAGGCCTCAGGGAACAGAGTAGGAAGTACTGCGTGGATTATTTTCCTGCTATTGCTGGAGGTTGCTTTGCTTGCTGCCTACTGAACTATGTAATAGAGAGGCAGGTAAGTTTCTCACAATTCTGATTTGAATTTTCTTTTTACCGATTCTGTTTTTATAGTATGTTGTGACTTGGCAAAACAGATAATCCAGGGAAGTGAGCTTATCTTTTTTATTTCTTCACCGATATTTAATTCCTTTGAACAGTGTGGCTTGACAATCCTAGAATTCCACACTTTCTGACAGACTAGATACTGTATAAGAGACACTACGCACTTCATTTTCTGCAGCAGCCCACCCTCTGCTGATGTCACAGATGCTCATCTCAAACACAAGAGAAACCTCATTCTGTGGAGGTGTCATTTACTTCCAAGACTGTTCGTAGGTTACTAGTTAATATTAGGGCAGGGACATGGATCTACTGGTTTGTGGCCTCCAGGCATTTATAAATCGTTAGGCACTGCATTCCAATGTCTTGTTCATGATGCAAAAGCATTGTCTTCAAATGTAGTTTCTTCTAACTTCATGATCCAAATACGATGCAAACTACAATGATAACATAGTACAGTGCATTCTTACATCTAACATAATTCTGGATTTAAGACCAAAATCTTAATCTACTGAAGGCAATAAACACCTTGCCAACAATACTAATGTATGCATGCTTTAGCACAGGAGATTAATTTCTTTCTACTAATATTTATGAAATGACTGTTTGACCTTCTTTCTTGAAAAGGGATGAAATCTGATACTTGTATTAAATTCTTTAAAAAAAAAGTAATTTTGCATTGTTACTCCTGTCTTGCATAAAAGACACTGGATTTTTAATAATGGAGAAAAATGAGAACATCCATTTTAAAGAGACTTCAGTAGCTTTGAGAAATAATTTATTTGGGTAGGAGTCTGTAGTTGAGCATTTGTCAAGGCAAAGATTACAGAACTGTAAACCAAAACAGTGCAATCAGGAAGTGATTCCTGATTCACAACATTCACAACAGCAATCTACAAGTAAAAGAGGTAATAATTTGTTCTTCTTTCTTTAAAATGAAATTTTAAAATGAAAGTTAAATTATGCTTTAAGACTTCAATGTCATCATTTCTTTTCCAATTGCAAACCTGGAAAGTGAAATGTTTTTTCAATAAAGGATGTTTTGGTGGGTTTTTCTTTTTTTTTTTTTAATTTTCTTTCCCTCACTTTCACACAGCTACTGGTTAAAATGAAAAGGCTGTGGTATTTGGCATATGACAAGAGCAAAGGCAAAATACTAACTTATGAGGAATTAACAAACATTAACTAGCTGGAAAGCAGACGAATACCTGTTGTTTAGAAAGTAGAACAAACTCCAACAAAACACCTGAGTCATGAACATTTACATCTGCCTACTTGAAGTGCTGATGCACAGAAAGGAAGCCTTTGGATGGGAAAGCTGTGCTAAAGGGCAAACCTACATCAAAGAAAGGGTTAGAAAAAATTAAATGCTTTTGGTAACAACGTAGTGGTCTAAAGCCCTCAGTAAGTTCCCCATACATTTCAGGTGTTCATGAGCTCCCTTGTGAACTTATGTCCTTGTTTTAAAGCTTTGTAAACATCTAGTTAATTGTCACCACCTCCCTGCAGTGAAGCTATATTTGCAATGGGAACATGATGCTAGAAGGGTTGCATGACTGGAGGAAAGGGACAGTGAACGAGTAGAACACACAATTTCCTGTGGCTTGCTTCACTGGCTTCACCTGTGCCAAGTAATACAGGGACGACCCTCTTGTTTCTAGAAATAGCTACATATAGCTGCACAGATGACACAATCTGAGACCTGGCTTTCATTCCCACTACTGGCACTAGTAGGAAATCGAGAGTTACTTAAAACACTCAAAAATTACATAGCATTATACCACAAACCTGAAAATCTGTGTGTGTAGATTTTGTATTTCTAACAAAATATATTGCCACAAGCCTGCACTATTAGCAAGTTTGAATTTTGGAGGATGCAATATTAGCAGCTAAGGCTTCAAAGAGCAGAAGAGACACACCAAAGTCAGATGGATCAAAAAGCCACCATCCACCACACATTTATTTCAGAGAAAATAGTAAGGAAGTATTTTATTTGCTTTCTTTAGAAGCATTTACATTTCACGTTTTAAATATCTGATCACTCAGGAGAGGGAGATGGGCTAGATGATCTTTAAAGGTCCCTTCCAACTTCTTAAATTGTAACTTCTCATTAATTTAAAAGATGAGAATTTAATTTAATTCAATACTTCAAAAGTACCATGGGACTAATAACAATACAGGACTCTACCAACTGTAAGTGTACAGACACTTGAAAAATCTTTAATATTGTATTTCATTAAGAAAACGTTCCTTATTTCCTTTCCTTTTATTTATTGTGTAGTTATTCTAGAGCACAGTGATGAATCTCAACAGCTTTGCCTGCAGCAATTTCTTGACTTACTAACTACAGCGTAACTGTGCTTATTTGCCTTGCAAAGCTGTAGAAATTTGTAACAGAACAAATNGGTGCCTCCAAGCAGTTCCATTCCACAGAGATCAGTACAAATGCTGCATGAAAAGAATTATGCACATGTGTTAAAGTAACAGGAAATACAGCAGCAGAAGGGTTAAAAGGACAGCGATGACCCATAATAAATAGCACCCTTTACAGGACATGCCTCCCAAGACACTGATTCCAGCAGTGAAACCAGGGAATCTCATTTTTGTGTCAGGACCATTAAGACCTGCACTCTGGAAGGACTGAGGTTGTCAGTGGAAGCTCCTGCCATCTAACACCAGCAGGGAAGCAAAATAGGTTACAGCATATCCCATACAGGGTGATGCATGTGTTAACTCACCAAGAGAACACACACATGCTTCAAAGAAATAAAAAAAAAAAAAGTGGCCTCAGATTTATCAGACTGAAGGAAGCATGACTCTAAAGCAAATGATCACCATAGATACCAATCCTTAATTGCACAAAGAACTCAAAACCACCATACCCAAAACCTGTCTATAGTAAAAAGAAGAGAAAGGTGATGAGGACTTGGTAGCCAGCAGCTCTTGTCCTTTGTGTGGCCAGCAACAGATCATGGTCAGGCCACCCCAGGAACACATATCCTCATGCTTTTAGCATGTAGGTATGATAATATGAATGGATGAAGCCTATGAGATGAGTGGGAGCAGGTGGAATCAACTTCAAGATTTTGTAAGTAAGTTTGGTCTCCCTGCATAATGTCTTGCATTCAGCTTGTTAAACTAGTTCTGCCTTATAGAAAACAATTCAGATCATCAATTTCTGTTTTATCTCTAAAGACTGAGCTAACAGGAATATAAATCTTGAAGAACCCAGAAGGCAGAAAGTTAGGACAGTTGGAGAATGAGTGATAATGTTAACTTACTGCATGACAATGCATTTTCCTTTCAGCTGATATATTTTATTTTATGCCAATGAACTGTGCTGAAAATCTATTTCATGTCAACTTTCAATTGAAAATCTATGAGAAAGTATTTTTTTTTTTACTCCCAAAGAAACAGCAAATGAGCAGAACAAACAGAAACATTTTTATCTTGAGAAAAATGTAAAGATGTCCCAAATGTTCACCGCATGTACTACTCTGATACCATCAGAGAACAGGAAGATATCAACAGTTAAAATAATATGATTTTCTTCTTTGAAAAGAAGGCTTCTGTGTTACTACTTATCTGCATTTTTACCTTCTCCTTGTATATATAGCTGTGTCTATTGCACCAGTGTTTCCAGCTACAAAAGCCATTAATCAGCACTATGAAAACATTAGTTAAATTACTAGAAGACATAAACTGAGGTGCTGAGGCACACAGAAGGCAAGGAAGAGAAAAGATCTGAGCTCTCATTACAATGACTGATGGTATTGGGATGACTCACAGCTTTCCCAGCTACAGCATTATAGCTAAGTGTAAGCATAGCTATACCAGCTGCTGAAATTTAGTGTATAACTGAGCCCTTAATACTGCACACTGGAGATCAACTGTCAACAAAACATTTAAATTGCAATTAAATTATATTGGAAGGAACTGGAGAAAGACGATAAAAAACAAACCACAATTTTAAGGTTCCTGAAATCTAGCAGCACTTCTTTTGTATGACATGACCACAATTGAGTCTGATTCTGAGGCTCAATTTAAGCCCTAAATTAATAACTCTTAAGATCTGATAAATACTTAACCTATAAAAAGTCAAGGAGACTATTTTCAACAAGCTTGAAAATTTTGTTTAATCCAGCTTTACACTGAAAAAGTCTAGGAACATTCTTAGAGTTGCTTGCAGGTGGGTGGTAACTAAGAAGCCATAGATTATCCCCTTTTAGCTCATATTTGGTGCCACAGTGGCCAATGCTTCAGATTAGCTGTCTGAAAGTCAGTGAGGTTTGCCTAAAGTAGTGGCAGTACAAATTGACCCATTTGACACAGATGTAGATTGGGACAGGAGTGGACTCCTGGTACTGGCTAGGGGAGTGGACTGAACATCCACCAGCTCTGACCCCTTCTTCACTGTAGTCAATAAGGTTAACCTGCTCATGGTGGTTTCACAGTCAATCTGTTTCTACCTCATACATATGAGATGGAGTGAGACTACCTATGCATTTGATTTTTCGATAACAGCATAGACACAAATTAGAGAGCAATTCGAAGAGCTCCTCCTGCTTTCTTTCAGGAGGAATACTGCTAGTATCTGCAAAGCAAGGCGTTGAATAAACGGAGGAGGAAAGCAACAGCATGACACATATCAGTCTCAAATTTTGGAAGGACAGGTAGGGAATGGGAAGAAAAAAAGTATGTGTAACTATGTGAAGAACTGTGATTTGAAAAAGCAAGTGCTCTCATGCACTCAGAGAATACAGAAAAATATCTCGGAGGTGAAAGGAAATACTTCCAGTGGCAGGTTGCAGTTCTTTATTTCTGATTCATAAGTATATATATGCATACAATGATATTAGACATCCTTGTATTGTTTAATCTATAATTTAAGTCACCATAGGTCTTTCAAGAACAAAAAAAAATTGCAACTATTAATTTATATTTGAATTGAGCACTCTGATACACAGTAGAAAAAAACTTGTATATAAAAGATTATATCTGTGCAATTATATGTACTATACTCCTCTTTCAATAAACTACTTATTGATACCTTGTTTATATAATATAGAATTGCTATATCGTAACATTAAAAACAATTTCAAAATATATTAATAAGCAAAGAAAACCATATCTTGATCTTACAATCATTTTTGCACTACCACATTGATGTCTTATTTTGTTTGAATGTGACATCTTGCTTAAACAAATTCCTTCTGTCTCAGACAGCCACTATTAGCCCATCCACATTAATCATACTAAATTATGAATAGCTTTGCTGTTAGTAATTTCACACAAAGCCTTTAGAATTATATTCACCTCTGAGCTGACATCCACCACTAAGACAACAAATCTCTTATATACCACTTAGGTCTCAAATAGTGCTCAAAGACCAGTGCTGAACCTCCACTTTATGGTGAACTTCCCTTTTAGCAAACAGTTCCGTCGCTTACAGTACAACGTAACTCTCACTCTTGGTGGCTTAAACTACAGGTTTACAGAAGATATGACTTCATGCTACTAAGTGCTTTTAATAATTTAAATCTAGGTGAAGCTTAATTGGCATCTATAAGTTAATACAAATACTAATCTGTACGTAAAACATTATCCCCAATATACTAAGTGACAGCGTTTTATAAGGCAGACACAAGCCAAGATTCAAATATCTGAGAAAAGGTAGAAACTACCAGATCCTAATTCAGGGCAGGGTTACAGAGTAGGAACAAGTCCGCAGGATTAGGCTCTTCCTCTATGAAAATCAACAGGAACTGACAGAAATATGCAATACATCAGGTCATCTAGCATGACAGAGATACAAAGCACCACTTGTCAGTAAAGAGTAAGGACTTCCTAGGTGCAGGTATTTCAGTTTTGATGCTAGCAGGTAAGAAAACATTTGGCTAGTTCTTGTCTTTCTAACAATTTTGTCAGTCTTTATTACAGTAGCTGAACAACTGTGCACACAATGATGGATTCTTGCTTCCTTGTTCTCTGCAGACCACCTTGCAAACACAAGATACAAATTGACAGAGATGGAAATGTACTAACCACAGATCAAAAGGATCAATCTTTTAAATGAAGGATGAAATATATTTTTCAATCTCAATTTATATCTTACTGAAAAATCAAGGCTCATGCTGTCCTCCCTTTTGCTTAAACTTTATCCCCAAGAAAACATTTGCTTGTCTTCTTTTTCATTACTAATTCTGTATTGGAAGAAGGACTGGAGCTGGTGCATACATAAAAAAATGTTGCAAATTATCTTGAATTGTTATGTCTAAGGACTTACTTGCAGATGAAATAGAGAATCTACAGATGTAATTCTAGGGCATATGAACCTCTTATGAAGATAAGAATAATCTTTCAGAGACTGTGTAATGCTATTACTACTGTTAGGACATCCACCAAAGCAGATGAGTCAGCAGGTTTGGGAAGTGCATGTGTGTATATTCGTTAGGGTAAGAGAAAGCATCAGTCATACTCTTGTCTCTTGTCTTTCTAAACAGACAAGTGGAATTTACTCAACAATTAATTTGCACTCTCTTGCAAAAGAATGTCTAAGAAACTGCAATTATTTTCCAGAGAACATGAGGACTTACTACAGTAAGTCCTTACTACTTTTGTGTCAGTACACAGGACAGCAGAAAACAAGAAACACTTAGGGTTTTTTTCCCTTTTTATGCTTTTACTGCTGTTTTCTATGACACAGACAATAAATTGCATTGTAGAAGTTTTCTTTTTTTATGTTAGATACACTTCAGTAATGCTTTGAAATCTATTCCTAACAAATAAGCGTGCCACCCAAATGTAGATGTATACATTTAACTTTCAGTTTTTAGTAGGAAATACCAAGTATTTGTTTCATATTCATAGCATTAAGAGCCTTTACAATTGGAATTATGATGCCATTTGAAGACTCATGACTTTTAAAGTTCTGGAAAAACAGATTTAGAAAACAACAACAAATTAATGCTCCAAGGCTTTTAGGATATGTGACAATCATTTACAGGATTAGTTGCTTCTATAAAAACTATCCCCATAATAAAGATCCTGAAGTAAATTATTAAAATAAGACTAATTTCAGTTACTCATTTGTCCTCTGAAAAGTCTGTTTGATGGAAAATTATTATTTTTTTTTATGATTTCTGTCTTTTCTGTGACTGAACAAAAGAAGTCATTAGGGTTAAACGAACATGAAAAGACTTTTCGGACAGCAAGGAAAAGACAAATTAAAGGGAGTCCAGTATAATTTCTAGAATTATTTTTAAACAGTAAATTTTTTCCTGCTTTGCTATTCAAACAAGCTAACATTTATTATAACAATAACTACTCTGGTCAGCTATGCATAAACATAAACATTTTTGAAGAAAAAAATGGAACAAAGATCCATACCCTCATTGACTTATTCATGAGGCACATCCTGTTGGTAGAACAGTGTTCTTTTAAACAGAAATTCCACACACAGAAACCAATGCTAGATTATACAGCTTTCCTAAGGAAAACTCTGTATGTGAAAACAACACAAACTACCAGGCCCAAAACTCTGTTGTTTCCATGGCAACAGAATTGGCTCTTTCAGTCTTCTTGAATTGCTGAATGACATGGAAAAATGATAAACCAAACAGAATTAACCCAAATTGCCTGCTGTACACCATGATCATGGGTGCCTGGGTGAAGAAAATCAAAGTAGACCCTCTTCTTCAAACACCTGGAAATGATGCTTTTTATTGCAGGGTCATGTCAATGCTATATATTAAAGACAAAAAAAAACAAACCCAAAACAAACACAAAAGAACAGCAAAAGAAAAAGTAATTAGTGCTATGAAACATACAATTAGTCACTTCCCCAATCCTAAATTCCCACAAACTCTTAAGCATCTTCACTTACTTAAATGCATTGGTATCGAATAATTTATACACATCCTATCTACTATATATGGAAAATACACACCTTAATAATATCTGTTACTATTTTATTGAAATTAGTATCTACATTCCCACATATTCCAATCTGAAAAAACCATGAGAGGTGGAAAAATCCACTGGTAGAATGACACCACAGTGTGGCATGTTATGGGTGCCCCTAAAAATGTTTCTAAGAGTAAGGTTTAGTACAAAGCACATGCCATGAAATACTTTAGAAGCATTCTTTATAATAAGTTGTCATCATTTGTTAGAATAAGAAGTTATCATAAACATTGCATCAAAATACTATTTTCCTCACAGAATATGTAACTATTTAAAGCACCCTCAATATTTATGGACTGTGACAGAACATACAGGGTTCTTCCACTATGAATTATTTCATAATAGATTTTTTTAGAAGTCATGAAGAAGTACAAGCAATTAAACAAACTAGATCACAAGAGGGCATGACAATGGACAAAAGAGACTGGAATAGATATGAAAAAGATAACAGAAGCAAACTAAGAGCTGGGTAGACTCCAGAGAGGTTTTCATAGAAAGCATACAGAAGAAAAATCTGTGTAAAACTGCTGTTATCACTGTGTAGACATTTATGTTGGAAATCCTATTTACCGAAGAAATGACACCAAAAATGACACACGAAAATTATTGCCACCTCTGAAGACAGATTAGCATTAATTTGGCCTCACCTATATTTATTCAAGCTAAATGTAAATTCTCTTCTCATACTGCTTTCTGCTTCTCTTTTGAGAAAACAAGAAAATTTTTCAAGCCACAAGAAGATCACGATCATACATAAATAATCTTTGGCATGTTATTTTCTGTTCTCATACTTTAAAAGAAGTTTTCATATTGAGTCATTACAAAATAAACAGTGTCTGAGAAACAAACAAACAAACAAAAAGATGCTCAGCGATTTTATGTCAACTGCTCTAGGATTCGGGAGTTTAGGTTGTGGTTCTAATTTATGTATCAGGTATGATACTATGACAGTTTACTAGAGCACAATTTAATTTTTATAAAGTGAAAAGCTGTGTTTCATTTATGCATCTACTTGCTACATGTACTTCTAATTGTTTGCCCGCTTATTAACACTCATGTTACTGATTACATCTTTTACTGAGGAGTCAGGTTTACTATTTGCAATTTCTTGACCAATATTCTAGTGTGAGACACCAGTGTGAGACACCAGTGTGAGACACCAGTGTGTTTCTACAAACCAGTAGAAACACAGATGGGTAGGAACAAAAAATTCCCCAGAAACTCCTCACTTTGACACACAGGCCGGGAATACACCTAGTGCTGCAATGTCTACTCCTCCTGATGTGCTATTCTAGCAATGAACTGTTAGTGCATTTGTGACACACTACAGCTAGAAACACCCTCACTGCTGCATAGGATGTGCAGTGCAGGGTTTTCCATTCACATACTTAATTTATGGTATCAGAAGGAGGAGCAGTATGCCAGAGGACTGACACACTCCCATTTCCAAGAAAACAAGACCAGCTTTGAAAGGAAGAGAAATAAAAGATCCTGGAGAGTTAATCAGGGAAATAACTACAAAAGAAACTGAGAAGTACAAAAAGCAGAGAGGGAAGACATCAAGAGCATGACCCAGAAATAAAAGCAAAATATAACAAAATGGCAAGTTTACCACTTTACTTTAAACTGAGGATAGCACACGGAACCATCTTCACTCTGATCATGTTGCACTTTTTCTATCTGATTTTCACCTAATTTAAAATGATATCCTCAGGCTAAGAATTCTATCTGTCTCTGCTTGGAAGTGGTTGAGGACATTTTAAACACTTCCACAATGAAAATATAATAAATGCTAAATTCAGTACTATTTCTGCTTGCAGAAAATGTCTATAAAAACACCTTTTTTTAGTTTCCTGATAATACCAACAAATGCATTTAGGTCTCCAAAAAGCTTCACGGAGTCTACCCAGCCTCAGTTCCAAGCAGCATGGTTGAAAATTAATGTTAAAATATAATGGCAGTATTAGGCATAAATTCTTACTCCTGCTCCACTGAAGTCATTTCTGGATCATTTGAAATGCAGCTAGTTCTAGGTACAAAGAAAAAGAGGTTGTAGTAAACATTTATTCTGCATTTATTTCTTTTTCTTTTTAAATATGACATCAAATTTGGGGGATGAAAAAGCTAATTGTAATGAGCATCTTTGATGGCACAAACAAACAAACATTATTGACAAGAATGTAGTGATCTTACTGCGTGCAACACAAATTAGTTTGAGTAATAAATTTTTTAAGCTATTTCTTCAAGCTGAGGAAGGGAAATGCACTACAGTGACTTCATACATCCAGCAATAACAATAATCAATGATTCCTCATATGAATATCTAGTTCCCTTTTACTCGCTGTTCTGTAGTCTGTGCTCTTTTGAATGAAGGAAGTGACAAGAAAGCAGCTTTATTGTATGGAGTTTCTATTGTCATGTACTATAATGCATTTAAAAATGTTTGAATAGAAGGGATAGAAATTGCATTTCATGTTTGGGGGGGCCTCCTAAAAGCTTTGAGTCACCTGACATAGTGGCTGAAGAGTAGAAAATGCTTAATGAACTATTTTAATGGAGTAAAATAATCCAAAAATAGCAAAAATGTTTTTTACAGTGTAAGGATATGATTATTCCTTACTGAGACCCAGCGGTACAAGAGCAAGCTGCTTATAGTGAGAGCAGAAGTCAATTCACAAATGTGGCAGCTTACACAGTATTTGAAACTGTGAGCTGATTGTTATACCAAACACATAATGTACTACTGCATTCAATCTTTTCTTGTGAAACGAGTAAATATAATGCCAGCATCCAGTTGAAAGCTATCTTACTTAGCTGTTTCTGAAGTTTCCCTCAGCTCTTCATCCAGTCTGCATGAGTAAAAGTTATTGATATAAGGAAACAAAGAAGCAAGCAGAGCATGAGAGAGATGCAGAGCAATAGCAGAGCAAAGAACAAATACAGTACATGCTTTTAAAACAAGCACCCGGTGTTATGCACTGACCCTAAAGGTTTTCAGTTTAGTTTATTATTTATTATTATTTAATTTTTAACTCTTGTTTTTAGCCTAGGCTCAACCCAGCTTTAATTTTTAACTCTTTTTTTTTAGCTCGTTTGGAGGCTGAAACATAAAGGCAGCAGGGATCTGAGCCATGCCCAGTGGAGAGAGCTGAAAGCATTCAGTTGCTTTGTCAGATAGGATTAGAATAGCTGCAGCCTAGGCCAAGAGAAGGATGTTTATGGTTCAGTAAGTTTTATTTGCAAGAGAGGCTGATCTCAACAGCTTGAAGGGAAAATTGAGATTCCATATAATTTCAAGTCCTCTCTCATTCAGCTGTTGAGGTCACCAGATGAAAGTATGTCACACAGATTCACTCCATTATGAGCAGCAGCATGGGCTAGAAAGCAAGTTTTACCTCATTCTTCTCTTAATACACTTCTCTTCATCATATCTTACAAGATAAGAGCAGGTAAAAGAAGAGAAAAGATGTACAAGGTCATATGATATAACAAACAGCCACGTTGTACTCCACTTCAATAAAAACTACCAAACAACCACAAATTCTGGAACAACCCTGTGTACTTTCTACAGGTGGGATTCCTCATGCCCATAGGTGTTCTTGCCAGTGGAGCAATATTGAAGCTGAAAGCTGTGATTTTTTTTTTATTTTGTAAAGTAATCTTTCTCCATTTGCAGCAGAAGGGAAGCTATCGGGTGAGCACTGCTCTATTCCCTGTGGCATGGGAATAACCGCTCCCAGTGCCTTGAATGCACACACCCACTAGAACTTTGGATCATAATATCTAGAAAATGCTTGCCACCAATGGGGACACTTGTCACCATTCAATTCCTTTCTTTGGTAAAATCATTATAACTCATCTGGCTTCTGGTGACATGAAGTAGGTAGTTTCTTAAAATTTCTTAAGTGCTAAGTCCTAAAGTTTTTTTGATACCGGTGGTGTGATCATTTCACGTTTGGTCTGAGATATGAATGGACTTTCCAAACAGTTTTCAGTCTACAAGGAAGAAAACATGTGTGTAACAGAGATATGTGTACTACTACAGACAGAGTAATAGTAAAACACAGCAAGGAAGCAGAGAAAAAAAACACACTGAAGCATCAGATTATCAAAGGAAACTACAAGAAATTATAAAATGTTTACAGAAATCAGAAGAGGAAGGGAGAAAAGAAGGAAGAGGGTGGAGGGAGGATGAAAAACTTTTAGAGATGTTAAAACATTCTGGACCTCTCTTCATCAGTTGATTAATGAACTCTGTGCTCCACATTCTTAGCATCACTCCACCTCTAAAGAAGTTACAGCAGCAAATACATTTGAGTGAAAGTCCCTGAAATCCCATATTTCATGGCTATATTTCACTGTATTTTTACAAGTGCCACTGCAAGAACTGAGCTTGTCAGTTCCTCCCTGGAATTACACCACGAGTATCAGAGCAAACCATGATGGATGGAATTATGCTGCTTTCACAATTGCTATGTGGCATGTCTGAAAACTCCTGCCTGGTTTGAAGATCTGTGACAGCTCCGAAAAAAGTGTTCTTCATACCTAGTCAGTGACAAACCATAAGGAGAATACTTGTGTATTTACTCATCAAAATACTTTCTAGGAGAGAATGTTCATCCTTTCAAAACCTAGGACATTTGATAAAAAGGATATTAAAAAAGAAAAAAAACATTCCCAAAGAGCATATTTTTTAATAATGAAAACCATGGCTGATTTCCTAGGCTTTCAGTATTGGTACACCATTGCAGTTTGTTGTTTTCAGGTCTGAAAAAAAGCCAGTTGAGGTGAGCGATTCAAATCAACTTCGTACAGTTTTTTGATAGTATCTTTTTTTTGTGAATACTTGCACTTAAAAAACATTTACACATAAGAATCAAGAACTGCAACACTGTCTTCCACTGCATCACAGTGGTTCTTAGTTAAACCATGAATATCAACAGATAAGGGATGATCAACCAGCGGACTTTCAGTCATTTTCTACTGAGCAGACTACCTTTGAATTATTGTTTCACCACAAAGCTCCGTATGACTAAAACTTAAAAAACAGTTTTATTTAGATAGTGGTAAAAGTCATGGAAAAATACAGCATGTATGATACCTGTGGAAGGGTAAAATTTTTTCCTAATTTTTGCTATTTTATTTTTCTGAGTTTTAATTAGTGAGTGAACAATCTGTTCCAGTTTGGATTACATAGTCATAGAGTTGATGAAGGGACTCTGACCCTGAAAGTTTGTCTTCATTTTTATCATCTGTGTCATTTGCTCCAGTACAAGACCTTCCTCTTCCTGTAAACATTTGTTCACCTAGGAGTATATATTTATCATATTTTGCATTTCTATTACACAGTATTTTCCTGCTTCTTAGTTTGACGGTGGAATTTTTGTACAACAAGGCATAAGCATTTGTAGCACTACCAGGAAGGGGCTGTCTGTTTTTCCTCACATGCTCTGAAACACTGTTATTAGGTTGTGGAAATAGTTTCCATTAGAACAAATACATGCTTACTGTACACCACTTACTTGACAATACTGTCTGGTATGTGCACGTATTCCATTGGAATCATCTCATGGAGCTCTGCCAATGTGTTGACATACTGTATCTTACTGCTGAACTTAGAGCTGAAACACAGAAACAACGTTAAAAGTCCCCAGAATCTGTTATATAAAAAAAAAAGGCAAGTATTAACGTATTAAATAATTAAGAAATTATTAAGCATTTTGTTATTCTTATTTCAATTATATAGTTCAGCTGATCATGACCATACCTCAGTTCTAGTGAGGCTAAAATCAAGTCTAGACCTTTTGCTGTTCCTTGCTTAGAATGAAATCATACTATTTAGGACTACATTATAAATAGCAATGACTATATATTAGGTAATGCAATTAGTTTTACAGTCTGGAGAAAATGTAATAAAATTCTGAAAGGAATCAAATCCCTTCTAGCATCCTTGGATGTAAAAAAAGATGGGAAGCATTCACTTAACATGGTTATAATGAATTAACATCAAGTGACCATGATAAATTAACATTTATATTTGACACTGATTCTCAATCAAACAATAAAACTAAACTTCCTCTTTTGTTTAGATGAGTACAGATCGTATTGTGTATGTGCATGTCTATTCTCACTTCAGGGCTTTCTTATGAGAAAATACTTCCCTTGTTTATTAAAGCTGTGCTATATGATCATTTATTGTGTTTGAAAAATTATCACAAGGAAAAATAGCAAATTGTTCAGAATACACACTTAAAAAAAATAAGGCTATTCACTTGTCTAACCTGAATAATTTGATATGTATGAGCTTATGAGGAACCTATCTTTCTCATGGGGCTCATAAAACAATTTCCTAAATTTAGCTCTGATTTTATTCAGATTGCCTTTTAACGTGAGTAGCAGTGACAAATGCACATTGACCATAAATGTTCATTAAGTGCAGGTAATGAGAACCAGCACATATTTTTCTGTTTTCTGCTGATAATTCTTAGAATTTTATCCAAAATGTTAATCATAGACTGTATTCCAACTAAAGTAACTGGGCATGCTGTGAGTCAATCAGAAGCTTCTAAAGACTGCATTTCTTTCAAGGGTTAGTTTTTCCTCTTGAGGATTGTCCTAACTACAGTAATTTCACTGCAGTGATTGATTTCTGAGCAATTGCTTCATGTGAGAGTCTGTGTACAGGCATCCCAAATACACAACCAAAGTAACAAGCCTGTGTTTTTTCAGACTTTAGGGCAGGCATGCTGCTAATAGTGTAAACTTGCTATTTTTCTGATATTTAAGCCGAGTTCCAACTATCTTTCACAGAACTTGTTTTATTAGAAATCTAATTTCTTACTGAACATAGCTAAGATGATTTCTAATATGAATATCTGGCCTAGAAAGATTATCTATGATCTATCTTTGCAACCTCTAGGTCTTTCACCCTATTTTTTCGGACAAATGTTTAGTGTTTGTTAGTCAAGAAAAGTCCCAGAATCCACTGAATGACCTTGCCAGTTTTTGAGATAGACTCAACTGCAGCATAGCCTCTGTGACTTGATTGCCTCTTGTCACTCTGTTATCTTTCAGTTTCTTGATTCTTGCTCTTTTGCCATGCATTTAAGCTGAAATAGAATTAAAATTACATTGCTCTTGTTTAGCTATCTCACTGAAATTTCTGCTTGCCTTGGGACCAATCCATGTCTTACTCTAGAACTCCCACCATGCATTTCAATGTTTTGGTGAACAGCTTGGGGCTAGCAAACTAAGGTAAAGACACCATCCTTTAATCTAATCAAGTTTCTACTGCGTTAGACTGCTTGTTACTGAATTGACTTTTTTCATGTCTCTTGGAGTTTTTCACTCAGTTTTCCCACAGTGCTCTTCCATCCTCTGAGAGGGTTCAAACATCTTACATCATCTCCCACAAAAGTCACACTAACCGTGTGTCCAGTCCATCTTTTTTCAGCTCCCATTGACACTTCATTTTCCTCTTGCACAGACTCAGTCTACTTGGCTGAAATGCAGAGTTTTAACTGGTGTCTATTGTATCTAGTTTTGTGCTGCTGATTTGCTTTGCCAAACTATTTAGAGCGAGCATTTTCTCTTGTTTGGCAATACAAAACCTCTAGTCACTGCTGCTCAGTAGTATTTTTTTCCTTTTTTACTAATCAGAACATTATTTCTGGTGGCATCAAACCTCTTTTATAACGGTAACACCTATTCACTGAAACTTTTTCACAGAAAGAATGGTCAGACACTGGAACAGGCTGCCCAGAGAGGTGGTTGAGTCACCATCCCTGGATATGCTTAAGGGTCACTTAGATGTGGTGTTGGGGGTAATGATTTAGGGGTGAACTTTGTAGAGTAGGGTTAATGGTTGGACTCAATGATCCCAAGGGTCTTTCCAACCTGAATGATTCTATGATCTCGAGGTGCTGGTAGTCCTCTTGCATGAACAACAACTATTTTTGTTTTTTAAACTCAGAGTTATAACTTAATCTTGCCCTGTAGCCAAGATTTTTTTTATGAGGTGATTAGCATTACATATAGAGCCCTTTCTAACATCTTTTAGCTGGTCTTGAAACAAAGACAATTTTAACGGACTGAATTTCCAGTTCTGCATACACATATGGGTTTATGATGTCATACCTGTGATGTCTGCAGCAAGATATAGAAATCACATACTTTTTTTTCCATTCTCTTTAGGAAAGCCAACTTCAAATGTCAAATCCAAACAAGAACTTTAAAATGAATTCTCTTCAGTGAAGGATTAAGAGTCATATTTGATGACTTAGGATGCTTCTGTATGCTTAGGGACATAGAAAATCACTAGTATTCACTACATACCTTATGAAAGGTCGTGTCACAGCCAGAATCGTCCTGATAAACCATGACGGATGAACAATTATAAATGATTTTAAATTCTTCCGTAGTCTAAGTAAGAAAGAAATGGTTTCTTAAAAACAGTTTCTTGAAAAACCTCACAAAACCAGAAAGATCATACACAGTGAACACTGCCATATAAGGAGTAACAAGCTGACTGTTTAAAATAATGGCTATGGATTAGAAAGGCAAATACTGCTCACCGTCGATCAATCATCTGGTAACATTTTTTCATCCAACCCAGTCCAGGCATCCTCCTTCTTGGTGTTGCTCCATTCAAGTAGACAATCATATAATCTTCAGCCACCATCAGCTCTAAGGTACTGATTACATAGCTGATAAAAGAACAGAAGTGAGCACATACTTTCATTATCAACTTAAGCCTGAACTAATCAATCTACTAGGAAAAGAATTAAGGCAGACTAAGGAATTTACGACAAGGCAGTGTTTTCTTGTCCTTTGAACCAAGTCAAATATTTAGTGCTGGTCATCATGCTACCTGTAGATGTATAAGAGTCTTATGTACATCTTCAGAATTATGTGGTTTCCTGACAAAGATATAATTCCATAGTAAATTTTGAAACTCTGCTTTTTCTTAAAAACATTAAATGAAGAGAATTTGTAAGGGAAATCATGTCAGGACCATGTGAATTTCCAGGAACTTCTGAAATAAACTGCTGAGAATTACTATCAACTGTCATGTTTACTCAAGGCAAAAACAATAAGGAACAGGAGAAAACAGTTTTCTGTATTTCTTGTGATCCTCACACTACTGCTACTGAGTCTGTGACTACCAACTAAAACTACTCTGAATCATAAGGCTAATAAAACTTGACCTGCCTTCTGATGGGACAGAGCACTCCACGGCACCATTTGGTTTTGTGAGCAAAACATGCAAAATATTCATTACATTTCTCAGCTCAGAAATGATAATTCAGACATAACAGTGCTTTTGGGGTCAAACTCACCCTACCTAGAAGAGCACAGTACTCAGTCAAATGAAACCGGAGCTTTAAATTCTTGTCTGGGTCTATATATGTAGATGCTTTGTTCAGTAGTCCCTACCTCACTTGGGAGTTGTTCATCACAAGAATGTTGAAATTTTTCTCTCTAATATCAAGCCCCAATGCATGACTATGTAAAAACTACAGTGGAAAAATCACAAGTCACACCTTAAAAACCTGAATGCCTGAGTTCACTCACTACAAAAGGCAGCTCTGTCCCTGAGCATAATGGCCCCTTTCACAGGTATATGAGAATGACTCACAGTCTAATCTGACCTTTAAATTCCTTAAGATGTAGTTTCTTTGAAGGAAATAGAGTTCTCACCAAAGAGAGGAATATTTTACCTGGCCATAAAGCAGGCAGCCATTAACTACTAGTTCAAGGCATTTGATAAATCCCTTTAAATCACTGCTCAATGCTTTTCACTGCTTTCTTTCTTACCTTGCAGTTGTGCATTCCCTGCTTTTTGCTGACATTTCTAAAGGCTCATGTCTAATAGTGAAATATTAAAGTGACAGACTGTATGCACATTCCGATGCAAAAAGCTTAATTTAATTGAACCTACTGACTATTTGACAGGTTATGAAATTACCCCTTCTCACAGGGCACAACATCTACTGCTTTGAAGACGTTTAGTCACTGGAACATACAGAAAAGTGTGTATAAGTACTTCTCAAATCACTAGAAGCCTTTCAGTTAGAGAAACAGTCTAAAAAATGTCTATGTTTGCCTAGGTGCAAAGGAAATAATGAATATTATAAATAACTAATTATAATAAAAACAATCATGCATACTTCTCATCAGGAGTAAGAGGAGTATTGCCGCAAAATGCTATCTTGCAAATCTTACCTAACTGGTAATTTCTTATTGTTTGGTTATAATGATTTTTTTTATTATTATTTGAAGAAATGATCAGAATTTTTCTCATTGCCAAGAAAAAATCACTGACTCTGTGATTTTCAAAGTTTAATTTTTCAAGTTGTGATTCTTTTAAAAAACTTTTAATTTCTAGACCGTATCAGGAAGACACAAATAAAAAAGCAGATTCTTCTGTGTGGTCCTGCATCACCTAGCAGAAGTGCTGTAGAAGATGCTGTCTCAAGAGTTTTGGCTCAAACTCAACTCTTCAAAAACAGTGTTGCAGGTAACAAATAGGAAAAAGGTAACCAGAAATATGAATGGAATCTAGAATGGTAAGTAACTGCAAAACTCAGGAACAACTGAGGAGAGTTGTTAATAGAAAACCAGAGGTGGCTGAAAGGGCACAATTATTTATCAGAAACATGTTTGAGAAAAAATGAGAAGAGGTTTAGTGATTTGCAGGTCTCTCCAGATCCATATGTAATTCAATACTAAAGAATTCACAAATATTTACATGTATCATTTATTGGATATGTTATAAACTATCACATTTCCTTTATTTCACTGCACTTAATAGGCCTACAACTGTAAGAAAGGGGTCACCTGGCTTTCCCTTTTCTTGTTGTCTTATAAAGAACAGTCTACAAGCCTTAATATAAGCTCAAAGTTCACAGTCAAGGCTATTATCCAGTGTTATTATCCCAGAAAAAGACAGTGAGTTGTAAATTCCACTTTGGCATATCTTCAACTGATGTCAGAAAGTCTTTTAAGACTTGAAAGGGCTTTCTCTGCAAAGTCCACTTACTACCAGCTCTATCTATGAATAAGGGTCTTGGGTGAAGTCAAAGAACAACTATTTAATGTCGTTACTCTCAGCTTTGTTGCCTAGTTACAAAGTTAAAGCCATCATAGTAATTCCTCCATTCTGAACCACTGGACATTGTGTCAATCAGTTACTGTAGATGATCTGGGAGTCTTAGAGGCTCTCCAGACAAATGCTAGTAGTTGGTCTGAAACTAAAGCACTCAATCTCATTTTTCACACAGAGACATAATGTTGAAGGTATTGTCTGTCACCACCTGCATCTTCGAGGACTGGAGTTTTAAGGACACTGGATCTGTGCTCTTGGTGTTTCATGAGATGCAAATGGCAAAGGCCAGGCTGATTGGTTTTTTAACAGCTGTAAGTGAAAGTAGCTGGAGGCACTTCAGGGGAGTGCTGCTTTCACAATTTCTGGCTTCCAAGTCAAGTTGCTATTAGGAGTAATTTTCCCATAATAAATTTGAGTTCCTGTGGCCAAATCTGTGTCCTGCCGAACTGGCCCCTGACACTTATGACTGAATCATAAGCAGCTGAAACAAGGAAAAGTACTTAGAACTGTTTGTGTCAGCAGTAGTCATTTATCCTGTATTTTTAAAACAAGTGTCACAAAACGGTCCTATGACTCCTGAACACACCTACAGCATGTATTAAAAATGTGATATCCAATGATACATCATGATAATACCAATAAATAATGAACATTGGAAACCAGTCTGATGGCCTAAGTCCCTGCTCTTCGTTCTTGGCAAGGGCTGAAAATCATTAGTGAAATAGCTCAATGATTGTAGGCCCAAGAAGCCGGAGATACAGAGTTACTTGACTTTTAGTGAGACACTACAGTCAGATTTGGTCCTGACAAATACACCTTAATTTGAGAGGG
Source organism: Bucco capensis (assembly GCA_013396975.1). NCBI lineage: Eukaryota > Metazoa > Chordata > Aves > Piciformes > Bucconidae > Bucco > Bucco capensis. Next base: position 2,589 of record VWZO01011290.1, on the reverse strand, counting down.
TGAGTAGATAAAGAATACCAAAATAATACTCCACTGAGCTGTTTAATTGAAACTGTTATTTTCCTTGTATTCAGATCACTCCCATTCCGGTGATCAAAATTGCCTCTTAATTGAAGACAGGTTATCTCTCACTACATAATTATGAGTACTAAGTAAAAACACTGTCACACTGCTCACATATCACTCACAGGAAAAGATTTTCCATGACATAGTTGTAATCAGTTCGGCTGCTGTCTGGCAAGAAGCATGCTGCAAACACAATGATAGCATTCAGGCCATCACCATAGTATCCTGTGGAAAAAACGAAAAGGCATTTTTGTTTTTGTCAAAGGCTCTTACAATGATAGATTTAAAAAGCAATCTCAAAGTCCTGGATTAGAGCTACTATGTCTACTGCTGCAGAAGACTGAAAATGTACAAACTATCACCAAGTAATAAGGCCATACGATAGTCACTTATGTTGAATTCTTGAAAAACACACTTAGCACAACTGTTTGTAAACTTTTTACAGAGACCAATAAAAAAACCTCTGTGAGTAGTACAATCTTATCTGAACTCCTGATTCATTGCCTCTCCACAGCAATCATGTCCTGAATGCTCACTTTAGACTGAGGAATAAGTGGCTAAAGAAAACAGCCTGCATCTTTGGAATGTTGTTTTTTCAAAGTCTCACAATCCAATCTCAGTTGGCTTGTGCAGCTCCAATGGCCTCAGGATATTACAATTATGACTGCAACCCACTCTAACTTAAAGCTTCTGGGGACTAGTTAAACCCCTTGCTACAAGTTTTGTATAAAATATTTCTTTACCTTGGATACTTGAGTTGTGCAGTACTAGTGTATGCTGGGCTGCACTACCACCAAATTATAGCTATAAACCCTCACAGCTGCAGCAGTACTGTTCTGGGGTCCAGAACAGTTGCTTGTTGTTTGTTTCTGTTGTGTGTGGTTTTTTTGTTGTTTGGTTGGTTGGTTGGTTTGGTTTGTTTTAACCATGATGGATTAATGCTGGTTAATCTCCAAAATCCTTTGCAGCTGCTATGGATATCTGTAGTATTAGAAATAAATAAAAAATACTCCTGCATTTCAGCTGAAAGTTTTTAAAAGATACATGGAATCAAGAGGCAATTTATAAAGGTGCTGTAGAAATGGTTGCAGGTAGATAGTACAGAGATAGATACACAGAGATAGAAGCTGGACATACTTTGAGAACAACTTCAAAACCTTTTAAAAGAAGCTAGGACAAAGTAACCACAAGGGAGAAATGATAACAGCTGTAAAGTGAACCCTAAATTTCCCTCAGAGTTAGGAACAAATTCCTGACAGAATTGAAAGATAAAGCATTAAAGCACTTCCTCTCCAGCAAAAAGGCCAATTTAGTCTTCATCATCATCATCTTGATAGTAACGATAGCCACTTTTCCATGAAGTCCTCCATGACAAGGAGAAATATAGCTAATTAACCTCAACACTATCCCAGTCATAAAGGCATGCTGAGAGTTGCATTTTGCTTTGGGGTCTCAGATGTTCCTCAAAGGAAAGAAAACCAACACTGGTTGCCCAGTTAAAAAGGGGAGCAAAAGAAGGGTAAATCTCTGAGAGAAAAATGTTCACGTCATAAGTAATTCTGCCACAAGACATACAGTTTCAAATCCAGGCTTGGCAAAACAAGCTACTGAAGGATTATGACACCAAGCTATGCGGTGCTGTTGATAAGTTGGAGGGGCAAGATGTCATCCAGAAGGACCTGGACAAGCTGGAGAGGTGGGCCCAGGTGAACCTCATGAGCTTCAACAAGACCAANAATGGTTTTAAATTGGAGAGGAGTAGATTTAAACTGGACATTAGAAAGAAGTTCCTCACCACGAGGGTGGTGGAACACTGGAAAAGGTTGCCCAGGGAGGTGGTTGAGACCCTATCCCTGGAGGCATTCAAGGTGATTCTTGACAGGGCTCTGGGCAACCTGATCTAGTTGGGGATGTCCCTGCCCACTGCAGGGGGGGTTGGACTAGATGACCTCCAGAGGTCCCTTCCAACCCAAACCGTTCTATGATTCTATGATTCTATGATTCTCTGATTATGTTGGATCTGTAGATTTTACTAAATAATTACTCACTTGATAAGATGATGATACATATTGTTGAAGGTAATACCAATATTGAGTTGAGACTGCTAGCTGACCTAGACCTTATCTGTTCAAGAATCATTTGAACACTGCAGGAAGCTTTATGTCCTTGGCCATAACCCCATCCTCTCGCGATCTTGGCATCTCTTGTCTTTCCAGCACTGTGAAGTAGCAATTTTTTCTGGCTTTCAGAAACCAAAGGCCAGCAAACCTACAGCTGTTCCTCCAGAGTTAGAGAAACCGCTGTGCAATGGCAGCCCAGTGTACATCCATTGTCTTCTCCAGTCCACAGTACAATGTTGCTCTCTACGCTATTGAAGGGCATGGATACACAGAAGAGCTCAGGATTAGGGTTTAAATTCAAGCCAAAGGGGAAAAAATTCCAGTGTTGTCTTAAGCACCATCGCTGTTTAAGAGTTTGATATGAAGGAGTAAAAAAGTCACAGTATCACAGTATGTCAGGGGT
>VWZO01011289.1:19622-35046 GCA_013396975.1 Bucco capensis | reverse complement strand
GGCAAGCCTCACCTGGAATGCCTCCAGGGCATGCCCCTACTCAACACCACAGAGTGAAAAATCAGCAAGCTGCAGAAAAGCAAGTTAAACAGATCAATATTATCCAAATTTATATTAAAAAAAGAAAAATATTGCCTGTAACCTTCAACTGTAACCTTTCTGTGTCTCCCTGATGAGATTCAGCAGCCTGCCTGCCAAGAAGGAGTTGCAAGGACTTGCCAAGCTCTATTGAGCATCATGCCCTCACGACTCAGGGGGATTTCGTGCCTTATCACATGTGCACTGCAGTGATTTCCACCCTTGCAGGGGTGGGGGTGTGTGTGTGTGTGAGGGAAGCAGGAGGTCACATTCACAACTGCTGTGAAAAAAGAAAAAGCCTTAATTACTCCCTCAAGGGCTGTTTCAGAGCTACTGTAAGGCCAAAAGCAAGATTGAAAAGGTTCATTAAGGAAGTTGGCAGACAGATGTGCCCCAATCATGGTGTTGCAATATGGTCCCTGACCTTAACACAGAGAATCTGATCACCACCTAATGAAGGCAGAGGAGGGAAGAGGGAGGTAGTTGTTATGGGGAAGATGCTGTCTGGAAATGTGGATTTTTTTTTGTTGTTATCTGGGGATTTTCCTCTGTGCAACATGTAGCAATGCCAAGAGAGGGCAGCCCAAGCCATCACATCACTGCCAGGCTTTTCCCAAATCTGTACAACAAGCAGGTTAAAAAAAAACAAACAAAACCACAACCAAAGAGTCATTCCAGTCCAAATCACAGAATCAGAGAATGTTTTAGGTTGGAAGGGACCTTTAAAGGTCATCTAGTCCAACCCCCTGCACTGAGCAGGGACATCTGCAACTAGAGCACCAATCTGACCTGGAAAGTTTCTAGGGATGGGGCATTTTTCCCACCTCTCTGGGCAGCCTAGGACAGTGTTTCACCACCCTCAAAATAAAAAAAAAATTCCCTCCTTCTATCTAGTCTAAAACTCCCTCTTTTAGTTTCAAACCCTTGTCCTGTCACAACAGGCCCTGCTAAAATATCTGTCCCCACCTCCCTTATTGTCCCCTCTGCAGTAAGTTCTCCTTGGAGCCTTCTCTTCTCCAGGCTATATAATCCCAACTCTCTCAGCCTCTCCTCATAGCAGAGCTGTTCCAGCCTTCTGATTGTTTTGTTTTATTATTCTATGATTCTAAGTTCCCTCTCCAGGGCATAAATCAGATCTATTTTCCCACAGGAATAGGTTTCACTTACCTGTCCCCTTGCAGCTAGGATTTGGCACACAGAAGCCTGGGTCTTTTGCTCTTTCCTAAGCCCATAACTGGTCCTTACCCTGCAGAAAAAGACAGCTTTGCACAGTTCCAGAGTCTTTAATAAATAGTGACAATAAAACCCATGGAGATAGGGTAATGGACTGTGTCAATGTGCAAACATGGCTTCAGGGCTTTTCCAAGCAAGTGGCTTGTGCTCAGCAGCCCTAATTGTGGGGGAGAAGCAGGTGGGTGCATCATGCTCCCCAGGCCATTCAAAATGGCAATTATTCCCAGCCTCCCTCCCAAACACTGAGCTCCTTTCTTCCATTTCAATGCAGATTTGGGCAGTCTTACAAAGCAGGCATGTGTGGTCAGAGAAGAGAATAGCACCTCCCAAACTATTGCTCCCAAGGGCTTTGGGGATGGCATTAATCCCTTTTTGTAGCCCTGGATATATTTTCCTTTCTGAAAGAGAACAAAACCACAAGATCACCTTTTATTTTCCCCCCCCCTCTCTCTCTCACAGTGGCCAGCTGAAGCTGGGCTGCATCCAAGTGAGCATTCAGACATGGTGATGGTGAAAATCCAGGGCACCAGGATGAGGATCTGCCCCTGAAGTGTCTGAATTTTACATGGACCAAGTAAATTAATCAGGAAGAAAAAAGAATTACCCAGCAAATTCCCTCAACGTGTTGTACCAATTTAGAGCAATGTTAATGATGATTTATTGATTTGGAAAGGCACTTACATGTATAAATGCAGCAAGGCCTTGTCTATAGTGCCAATAATGGAACACAGACTGACTGGCTTTGATCCTGCTGGTCCCTTATCAGCACAGAAAATTCATCATGTGGAAAGGATGCAAAGGGGAGGGGGAAATACAAACCAGGAAACTTTCTTTCTCCTGAAAAAAAAACAACAAACAAAAGAGGTTAATCCATGTTTCCAGATACTATGTAACAAGCCAAATATCCTGCAAAGAGCCAAGGAGTTAACCAGGCTGGAAATCAAAGCAGTGATCAGATGGAGCAGTGAGATCATTGGCACAGCTGAGGCTCAAGGATCAGTTGCTTGAACACTACCATAAATCCCTCAAATAGCCCCAGAAGCCAAAGATGGTTCCCCCAGGAATTCAGCTGAGCTGCTGCAAACAGATAAGATTTCCCAGGCATTCCCAGCAGGAAAGGTGGGAACAAGGAGCAATTTATAAGGGGAAGAGATGATGCTTTAAGGCTGGCATAAGAGCATAGAAGATCTGTGAGTGAACTTAAAACCACTTTCTCCTCACCCAACAGATTTCTATGTGTGTTTAACAGCAGCATTTGGTTTCTGGAAAGCCCCAAAAGTATTAGGTCAGTTACTCAGCACAAGGATACTTTTCAGCAATAAAGGCATTTTGGGCACAAATTTTTTTGTGGGCAAAACATGATGCCAAGTGAAAAAAGGTTTCAGGAGAAAGCTGAGAGGTGCTGGATGCCAAGAGCCTGACAGTGGCCATGGACAGACATCCCTGGGGACATTATGGGCCAGGGCTGGCCACAGGTTTTTCTGAGCTCCTCACAGCTCTGTCTGCTTGGTAGCTTGTCTAGAAGAGATTCATAAAGGGGACAGAGGCAGGAGGAATATCCCCTTACATGGCAAAGGCAAACTGATAACCTTCTCCACGCTAACTATTAGGAGATATGTAAAATAAAGACATTTTTTGGAATAGGATGCAGAAAAGAAATAGTTTCTCATGGATCCAACATGGCCTAGTTCAAATAGGCAGTGTAGAAAAGACTTACTTGTCTAAGAAAATCCATGTAAGCTCCCCACAGTTTGAGCAAACTCCTCACCAGCTTTCCAAAGTAAGGGGAAAATTGAGCTACTTGCACAAATTCTGCCCCTGGGATTATTCCAGGTTGGACCAACCCAGAGAAGATAGAAAAGCAAGAAAATCAGTCAATTTTCTCAGCCTGGACATCCCTCCTCTGCATCTCATTGGGCTCCTGACTGGATCACCCAGAGAATCATTAAGGTTGGAAAAGACATCCAAGAACATCAAGTCCAACCATTAACCATCCCCACTGGACATGCTCCCTCTACATCCCATGGAGCTCCTGGATGGAGCACACATGTCTCCTCATGCCTAAATACATCCTGGAGGATGGGATACACTTCCTGCAGTGGAAAAGAAAGAGGTTGCTCTCTCAGTAGACAAATCATCCCCAAATTGTACAAGCCACAGAGGTTGTTTCAGTCACTCAGTGATGGAAGCACCTAATCTTCAAAGTGATGAGGACAAATATGGTTTGAAAGAAGGGATTTTTGGGGAGGGAGAGGACTCCTCCAGCATCTTTCTAGGGGCTGGGCCATAGGAGCCCTCAGAAAGAGCCCCAGATAAGTAAGACATCATTAATAAATCAATGACAGGGAAATGAAAATGGAAGTAGATGAATCAGTGAGCTGATCGGGTCACCGATGAAAAATAGCACATCTGCTGCTGCTTTCAGTGCATTAACAAATAAGGGCACTGGCTCAGACACACTAATGCTTGGAATAATGAAGCTTCAAGACCGATTAAAGCATAAATCACTGTTTTAAAACAGAGCTGGTACCTCCTCAACCATCAGGAGACATGGTTGCTCTATCCTATGCTGCCTTCCCTGGCTGGTGCAGTGGAATATGCTGCTGGCCCCTTCTCTCCCTGCTTTCTTTTGGGTTGAATTCCCTTCCTGCAGGTGAACACACCAAGCCATGGCTAATCCATGTGTTCAATCCATGCCAGCAAATGTTATAAGGGGCCACGCTGACTTCACTCACCTAGATGGGACCTGAGCTCCATCCCCTCTGCCTTTCCCACTGCTTTGGGGCTTCCTTTGGATTGAAGAAGGCAGTGACTGCAGCTCCAAAACAATCTGCTCTGTGTTATTGGCTTGTGACTTGTGATAAAGTGATTTTTTCCTTGACTGCATAAAACAAAGCAGAAAGCTGGGAGCAGCCCCAGCCTTATCCCAGAGAGTTCTCCTGGGGACCTTGAGTTTGGGCTGGAAGCATTGCAGGTGGCCCCACACCACATATCACTGATGGCAAGCTGACACTAAAGAGCCACAGCTCACAAACTCCTGCAGTTTTCATCCTTCTCCCTATTGGTATTCCCCCCCTCTCCCTGCTATCGATCAAGGTGACACAGCACCCATAGGCTCATCCATCAGCTCTGTACCAGCTGCCCCTCTGAAAACCAGCCTCTGAGGGCATTTTGGGGACACAAACCCAGAGACTCTGGCAGCATCCAGACCCTATACTATGACCCGTGGATGCAGCCAGCAAGTCTCCTCTCCCAGCTGCTCCCTAATTTCACCCTGCACATCTCCACCTTCTCCATTCCCTTCCCCAAACACCATGGTCACTTGCACATAAATGAGGAGATCTATAAGCTAATCAAGTTACAGCCCCTCTGGGCTTGATAGAGAGACAGATCATTAGTGGTGTTTCTATTTTTAAATAGAGGAGGAATGCCTGGATATTATTCCCACAGGGTCATCTGTGTTCCCTGGCTTGACTGAGTCATGACCCCTGTTACCACTGACTGAGCTCTGTGAAGAGAAGCACAGCCTATACCTACAAATTTAACCCCCCAAAATATTGATGGGAAGAGGCATTTCTTCCACACCAAAAGGGTAATTGGTCTGGAAAACTGCTCAGGCTACCCAACAAATAAATAAATAAATAAATCAATCAATAAATGGGACAAGTAAAGAAAAGAGAAACCCCAGCACAAACCACTGTGCTTCATCACCCTCCAACCTGTTATGGGACATACTGGCACTGACCCTGAAGCTCATCCTGACACCAAACTCAGCCCCAGAGAAACATTCCCCCCCCCAAAAAAATGATTATTATTCCACAGCAGCAGCCACACTGCCTGCCTGCCAAATAAATAAATAAATAAAATAAAGGCAGAGCAATCAAAACTTGTTCTTCCAGCCTGGTTAAATCACATTTCAAGGAGGGCAGCGTTCCGCTCGGGAGTTGCTTCACTCCACAGCCACGAGCAGGATTAATGTAGGACAAAGATTACAGAGCCATGAGGATTTTAGGCACTGCTGCCATCCAATTCCTTGAGTACAAATTCCTTTCCCACATGCCAAACAAGCTAGCCTGTACTCAATGGCTACCCCTGCTCCCACACAGTTCTCCAGGGGGATTGCTGCGTGTTGAGAGCGAATAGGAACTATCAATTTGCAGGGAAGGTTGGAGAGGTCAATATCACTGCTGGAGGGTGATGGGAGGATGCTGGGCTGGGGGTTTGCAAAGGGATGGGTTAAGATCAGGAGGCAGCAAAGAACTCCTAGGGAATACGAGGGAGTTTGTGATCCTGAATGAAGAGGTTTGCTCTCGCTGCGAGATGCTCTATTTATTCCGGTGGCAGCTGCCTCTGTTGGTGTTCATATTAAAAGGCAAAGAACCAGCCAGCTCCATTCACTCATTAGGAAAAGTGTTGGGAAAAAGTCTGCTCAGGCTGTGATTACCTGTTTGCGAGTGATATTAATCACTGAAGCAAAAACTCATTATGTGGTTCACTAGTTTTCCCTTTCCATTCAATGTCTCTGCTGTGGAACATTCTCAGACCTGATGGGCAGGGAATCACAGAATCACAAAGGTTGGAAAAGACTTCTAAGATCATCAAGTCCAGTCCATCAACCTATCACCACCATGCCACTAAATACCAGAGCTGAACAGAGTTTGCACATCATAGAATCATTTAGGTTGGAAAACACCTTTAAGATCATCAAGCTCAGCCATTAACTAACACTGCCAAGTCCACCACTAAACCATATCTCTCAGCACCACATCTACATGCCTTCTAAATCCCTCCAGGGATGGTGACTCCACCACTTCCCTGGGCAGCCTGTACCAGGGCTTGACAACCCTTTCAGGGAAAAGGGAAGAGGGACAAAAGGGAAAGGGAAAAAGAAAAGGGAAGGAAGGGAAAAGGAAAAATGAGAGATTGAAAAGGAAAAGAGAAAAAAGGAGAAAAGGAAAAGGTCCAAACATGTTGCAATCCTGGAAGCAAGGCCTTTGGGACTGCTGGGGCTGAGCAGCAGCAGTGCACCTCAAATCACTCACCGAGGAGCTGCCCATGAGCACCACTGATTAAGTGGGTTAATTCCCACCCCTGGATGATTATTTTATGGCAGCAGCTCTCCTCAGCAAGGCACAGGGCCCTGCCTCCATGGCTGCTTCCCAACCAGCCTGTGCCAGCAGCAGCCTTCCCCTGAAGAGCTCCCAATCTAGGTCAGAGCCAGGCTTTAAACGTCTTTCAATATTAAACAAAACTAAGGCACTGCGAATAACACATCAGGGGGTGGGGGGAGGTGTGTGGATCTACTCCTGTCCATCAGCTTTGTGGGAAAGGCAGCCTTGAAAAACAGGGATGAAAAGCTCTAGTGCTATACCAGGGTCTCAAACCTGTCAGAGCCTGAAGTAATAATGATCTGCTCTGATAATATTGCATAGAATGGTTTGGGTTGGAAAGGACCTTAAGGAATATCTAATTCCAACCCCCTGCCATGAGCAGGGATACCTTCTACTAGACCAGCTTGCTCAAAGCTCTGCCCAGCCTGACCTGGAATGTCTCCAGGGATGGGGCATTCACAACTTCTCCAGGCAACCTGTTCCAGTGTCTCACCACCCTCACTGTAAAGCATTTATTCCTAATATCTAATCTAAATCTACCCTCTTTCAGCTTGAAACTGTTACCCCTTGTCCTATCACTACACTCCCTGATGAAGAGTCCCTCCTCATCTTTCTTACAGGCTCCTTTAACTACTAAAAGGCCACAAGAAGGTCTCCCTGGAGCCTTCTCTTCTCCAGGCTGAACAATCCCAAACTCATCAGCCTTTCCTCATAAGATAGGTGCTCCAGCCCCTTGAATCACATTCATGGCCCTCTCCTGGATCCACTAGAGCAGCTCCATGTCTTTCTTATATCAGAGATGAATACACTACTCCAGGTAGATATTTGATATATCGCTCGAGATGATTAGCCACATGAAAAACTGAAGAGCTTGCCTTCTGCTTCATCTCCATGGGTTGAACAAAGAGGCTGTGTTTTCCCTGGAGAGGGAGGATGCAGAATCATCTCCCCAAGGAAAACTTCACATCATTCTTTTCCCTTTAACACAGTTGTGATGATCCCAGTGCTGCCAAATCTCCAGGGAGCACATGGGATTCTTCACTATAAGGGTGGTAAAGCACTGGAAAATGTTGCCTAGAGAAGCTGTGAATGTCTCATCCCTTGAAGTGTTCAAAGGCAGTTTGAACAGGGCTTTAAGCAACCTGCTTTAGGGGAAGGTGTCACTGCCTGTGGCAAAGGGGTTTGGAACTAGATGATCTTTAAGATCCCTTCCAACCTAAACCATTCTATGAGTTGAGGAGCAGTGACCACAAGGAAAAGGAGCAATGCCCTGTATCCACAAAGAATTGCTCTGAAATTACCATTGAGGGGCTGCTGGTGAGTGTGGTCAAAGTCTCCAGGGTTGGGGTTTGTTAAGGAGATGGCACTTGGTCCTGCTGCCCCCCCCTCCCCACAGCTTCCTCACTCCATACCTGCTCTCCTCCTTTCCAGCTGTGAAAGTGCCTGTCAAAAGGGGTTTCAGGCCCAATAAATCCAACCTCAATTTAGTGCCTGTTACACTCCACAGGGAGAAGGACACCCCTGTCCAGAAAAATGCACTCACTGAATTTTATCCTTTTGATTTATAGAGCTTCTAGTTTAAGAGATGTTCCTCTCCTCTCCAAACGAAGCAGATGCTGACAGCTCCATCCATCACCCAGGCTGTCAGAGGCCCACTGCTTTAAATAAGCTATTAAAGGGAGATCTAGCTGGTTAGCAGTCATAACAGAGCAGAAATCAGAGAGTTTGCTTACGTCACTGCCTGGTGAAATGAATTTCCTTTTAATGACTAGGGACTGGAGGGAGAGATGGCTCCTGTCTGGGAGAGATGGAGAGATATTTCTGATCCCTGAGGTAGCCAGAGTGTCAGCTATAAACTCACTCCTGGGTGGGAATCTGTCTTTGTTACTGATGGCAAAGCCTAATGACCAGTCTCATAGAGCCATGGTGAAAAGACAGCAGCACATTCCCCAAGAGACCTTGGAGACCTCTCCATAACCAGCCAGGGATAAGCTGGGATGAGAAACAGGAATAAACCAAAATGAGATGTGTACAACTTACTAAGTTCAAATAACTTCTCTTATCTGTTAGCATTACAGAATCACAGAATGTTAGGGGTTGGAAGGCACCTAGAAAGATCATCTAGGAATCACATTCTAGAATCTTGAATCACATTCTGTTAAAATATATTCAGTTAAATATGAACATTTTCCTGTATCATTAACCCTTGAACTTGTTTTGGTAAGCCTTGAAATTACCAAAACAAGTTCAAGGGTTAATAAATAATAAAATAATCAGTGCTGTTATCCAAGCTAATTTCATATGTATGACCAAAGAAAGAAACATGATCTAAGGAAATGTCCTACACAAGATTGAAATTGCACACAGTAACTATAATTACCTAAAAGGAAGTCTATTAGTGTATGATAAAACTGTCAAAATAATGATTGGGAGCTCCTAGTAATCATGCAGAAGATCAATAAATCTCATCCTACATCACAGCTTGAGAACTTAGAAATTATATTTTGACTTCAATTCACAATGGAGCCATTCAAATCATCTTTAAGAAATGGGCTAGAGTACTTCTTCTTAATTAAAAATTACAACTATTCCTACTGAGCTTGGCCCATGGTGGGACCAGATCCTGCTGTGCTCTACTCAGCAAAGCTCATCACATCACAAAAGTGACCAACACTATCAGCAACACAACATGTTCCTCAGCAGTTTGTTTTGCTCCCTGCTCTCTGCAGGAAAATCCCAGCACTTTGTCTTTTTTTAGTGAGCCCAGTGTCCTTGTCATCTTTTCCTTTTCAATTTCCACCAGCCCATTTCATCCCTTCCCACCCCTCCATCTGTCTTGTCCACCTTCACTCCTTAATCCAATCTCCCTGCTCAGAGCATCTTGCCTCAGCTGATTTATTTCAGAGCAGTTTCTGCTCCAGATGGGTTGGGACACCTAGAAATTGGCTTGGATTTAATTTCCAGACTAAGGAGAGGAACCAGGGGGATTTGCTAGAGATGCTGAGGAGACCTAATTGCAGACTTTCAATACTCAAAGGAGACCTATAAGAAAGATAGGGACAATCTTGATAGCAGGGCTTCTTGTGACAGGACAAAGGGTGATGGTTTTAAACTAGAAGAGGAGGGATTAGACTAGATAGAAGGAAGAAATGTTTGATGCTGAGGGTGGTGAGACACTGTCCCAGGTTGCCTAGAGAGGTGGTAGATGCCTCATCCCTGGAAACATTCCAGGTCAGGTTGGTTTGGGCTGTGAGCAACCTAATGTCCCTGGAGAGTGCAGAGGGGTTGGACTAGGTGACCTTAAAAGGTCTCTTCAAACCCAAACCATTCTGTGATTCTATGGCTGCATCTGTCTGTAGGATGATATCGTTCATGTACAGGAGGGGAACAAGCTTTGGTGGGAGCAGAGGAAGAAAAACTATTTTGGGGGTATTAAAGTGTCTGAAATGATGGTCCTGTCACAACAGACCCTGCTAAAAATGTCTGTCCCCATCTTTCTGATAGGCCCTTTAAGTACTGAAAGGCTGCAAGAAGATCTCCCTGGAGCCTTCTCTTCTCCAGGCTGAACAACCCCAGCTCTCTCAGCCTTTCCTCACAGCAGATGAGTTCCAAACCTCCAAAAATTCTTGTGACCTCCTCTGGATCCACTCCAACAGGTCCATATCTCTCCTGTGCTGAGCACTCCAGAGCTAGCCCTAGCACTGCAGGTGAGGTCTCCCCAGAGCAGAGCTGAGGGGCAGAATCCCCTCCCTCAATATGCTGGCCACACTGTTTTGGATGCAGTTGGACACAGTTAGCTTCTGGGCTATGAGCACACATTGCTGGGTCATGTTCAGTTTTTCACTCACCAGTTCTCCCAGTCCTTCTCCACAGAGCTGCTCTCCATCCCTTCATCTCCACTCTGTGCTGATACTGGGGGTTGCCATGAGCTAGCTGCAGAACTTCACAAGCTTCACACAGAGCTCATCAGGGTTAAAACAAGCCTGCAAAGAAAAGAGCAAAGGGTTGGTTTAATTCAGGTGGCTCCCCAGATGAGGGTGGCTGCAGGAAGGTTTGCAGCAACACAGGACAAAACCACCTCCACCAGGCTTAGTGCAAAGCAATTACAAAACCACAGCTTGATTTACCCTAGTGCTGAAGCTCACCCAAGATTAGGGAAGAAATAAGACATGAGGATAATCCAAATCTACCAATATTTCTTGTTAGAGCCTATGGAAATCTAATTACAGGTGAACAGGAGCATCACAGGTGCCTGGACCTCACCCTGCCCTTTCCCATCTCTGTGGGACCTTCTGCCAGGAGAAACATGGAGCAGCTGCTCTCAGGGGCTGCTTCTTGCTCTGCTGTTTGCTCCATCAGAAAGAAAAGACTAACAAAAGAATAATGAAAGTCACAGCATGAGGGCAAACAGCTCCTTTTGGGCAAGGAGATGGAGCAAGGAGAGGGGTCACATGCAGCAGGTGATGGGGAGCACGAGCAGCACTGGGGGAAGCTCAGCCAGACAGTGATGAATGGGCAGGGCAATGGAAAGATACAGTCATATTTATTACCACTGGTCACTTCTGACAGCAAAATGCTAATAAGAATACTAATAGTCAATTATTTCTTTGGGAATTCTTCATTGGAGCATGGCAGATAAGTTCCTGATGGGCTGCTTCTGGGGACTGTTGACAAGATGTGATGAAATCTGAACTCCTCCAGGGAGGGAGCAGTGCAGTGGCACAACTTTATAGGGGCTTTCAGAAAGCCAATTTCACTGGGTCCAGTGCTGTGAGTTGATTAAACCTGATTTGAATCGACAAATGTCCAGAATAGGTGGTAGCTTACTGGGAAAGAAGGGAGAGAGTTTAATAAACAGGCTTGGGAGATAAAAATCTACTTTTATTCCAATAAAACTCCCATGACAGAAAGCTGATGGTAGTGTGAAGGGTAACAGAGAGAGAGAGAGATAAAACCCACAAACATGTCTCTAAGCTAGTGAAGATTCAAAGATACTGAGAGTACAAGAGATTAAAATGGAAAAGCAGACAGGAATATGGTATCTAGGGGCAGGACCTTTGGGGACAAGGTGCAGAGCAGAAGGTGCTGCAGGAAAGGCCCTCCCAAAGCACAATGCCAGGATTTCAGTGTGACCAAGGAAGGGTTGATCCAGGGAGGAAGTAATCTCTGTTGAGCTCAGGACAAGCTCAACCTTTCAGTCCACCTGCAAAGAGCTAGGCTTAAAGGTGAGCTGCTTTATCCATAGAATGGGTTGGGTTGGAAAAGACCTCTGGAGGTCATCTAGTCCAACTTCCCTGCACTGAGCAGGGACATCTGCAACTAGAGCAGGTTGCTCAGAGCCCTAAACAACTTCACCTCAAATGTTGCCAGAGGTGGGGCATCTACCACCTCCCTGAGCAACTTGGGACCCTCAACATAAAATATTCTTTGTTATATCTAGTTAGAATCTCCCTCTTTTAGTTTAAAGCCATCAGACCTTTTCCTGTCACAACAGGCTCTCCTAAAAAGTCTCCTGAAGGTCTCCCCAAGCCTTCTTTTCTCCAGACTGAACAACCCCAACTCTTTCAGCCTGGCCTCACAGCAGAGGGGTTCCAGCCCTCAGATTAGTTCTGTGACCTCCTCTGGATCCACTCCAACAGGTTCATATCTCTCCTTGTGCTGAGGACTCCAAAGCTAGCCCCAGCACTGCAGGTGAGGTCTCCCCAGAGCAGAGCAAAGCAGAGGGGCTAATCCTCTCCCTCAACCTGCTAGCCATGCTGCTTTGGATGAGGCCCACAGGACACAGTTAGCTTCTGGGCTGTGAGCATATATTGCTGGGTCACATCCAGTTTTTCACCCACCAGTACCCCCAAGTTTTTCTCAGCAAGTTCTTGGTTTAAGGTGGTAGGCCACAGCAATCAGGGCACTGTCAATCCTATGGAATCCCTGGGATGGCTAAAGGGAAATGTAGTGTCCTCCACTCCTGTCCTGCACCTTTATCCAGCCTTGCTCAGGGTCAGGATACAGCTCTTGGGGTGCTACACATCAAACCCCAACCCCAAATCCCAGCTCGTCTCTCACTCACCTTCCCTCTGCTGCTGTCTGGCATCTGAAAATTGTGCATCCAATGGCCTCCTTGTTCTCCAGGAGAGGATGGGCTTGCCCAGCCATTCCTTACAGCCAGCCCCATGAGGCACAAGCCCTAAAAGCCTGTGGTCCTACAGGTTAAACCACCTGAGCTGGGATGTTCTCCAGCTGGCTCCTGCCTTCCATTTGTACTCCTCTTCCAATAAACCTGAAATCCTTCACTGCTCAGAGCCTCACCTGCATACTAACCAGCAGCACTGGCTGAGCTATAAATTCCCCTCAGCCCTCTCCAGCAGAGCCATTCAGTGCTGGCAGAGCCATAGATCAAACCTTCCCCCATCACTGAGCTGGGTGAGGGGAGATGAAACACAAAGGGAGCACTCTGGGCTTGAATCTCTTCCAGTAGCTGCCCAAAAACCACAAGGTCCAGGCAAGCCCCTGCTCTGCCTCAAAAAGAGCTACAAAGGGGGAATTTGGGAATGTGCTGTGCCAAGTCATGGCAAGGGGCTGAAAGCATGAAATGCCATACCTGGAGGTATGGAAGGAACAGGTGAGAGCCCCAGCTCCTGCTAGAGCCTGGCATCAAGCAGCTTTTATTGCCCTGCAAGAATATATTGTCCTGTCAGCTGCAGCCACAGCAGTTCTTATTATTCAGGCTGCATCCATGCCCATGGCTCTCTCCCAGGCAGCTAAAGATCACAGTCAGGACTGCTTGAAGCAGTTGCTGTGACTTTTTTTTTTCATGAGGAGGATGTTGTCAACACCTACAGGCTTTTTACAAAAGGTTTCAAAGACTTTTACAGCTGGGCAGTGAAGATAGAAGCTGTTACTCCTGGTCATCCTCAAAGAGTGGCTGGGCAGAGATTGCAGCAGGCTCCCAGGTGATGCTTGTGGCTGTTTGAACCAAAGCAGAGTGCAAACTCCAAGCAGTGTCTCCCTTTGGGCTAGGAAACATTTGGCTTGCTCCAAATGTCTCTCTTTTGCCATCTGGTTTGAGCAAAGAGGAGTCATTTGGCTGTGTACTTCCCTGCCCTGATCTCCAGGATTTGGGCATCATATACAAGTCCCTGCAGCATGCATTTTGTGGGTGCATGAAGGTTTGTGGCTATCCTGTTCCTCCAGCTCCTGGCAGATGGGCATATCTGCACCCACACCCAGCAAATCCAGCATCCTGGATATTTGCAATCCCAGTTCTGACCAGATTTGACATAATTGGGAATATAAATACTTTATATTCATAGAATCATAGAATCCTAGACTGGTTTGGGTTGGAAGGGACCTCTGGAGCTCATCTAGTCCAACCCCCCTGCAGTGGCCAGGGACATCCCCAACTAGAGCAGCTTGCCCAGAGCCCTGGCAAGCCTCACCTGCAATGCCTCCAGGGATGGCAACTCAACCCCCTCCCTGGGCAACCTGGGCCAGTGTTCCACCACCCTCGTGGGGAGGAACTTCTTTCTAATGTCCAGTTCAAATCTACTCTTCTCCAATTTAAAACCATTGCCCCTTGTCCTTTCACTGCAGGCCTTTGCAAACAGGCCCTCTGCAGCCTTCTTGGAAGTTCCCTTTAGGTCCTGGAAGGTCACTAGTAGTTCCCCTGAAGTCTTCTCTTCTCCAGGCTGAACAATCCCAGCTCCCTCAGCCTGTCCTCAGAGCAGAGGTGTTCCAGCCCCTGAGCATTCTCATGGCCTCCTCTGCACCTGCTCCAGCAGCTCCATGGCCTTTCTGTATTGAGGGTTCCAGAACTGGACCCAGTATTCTAGAGGAGACACAAAAAAAGCCTGGTTATGCTGGATTTTTGGTCTCCTTTGAAACAAATTGCAGCTTTAGCCCAACCTGAGAAGGCAAAGCTTGGCTATTTGCTCTAAAACTTGCCTCTTGAGCAGCAGCCAGCCCTCCCCATGCAGCTCTCTGCCATCACTGGCTCCTCTCCAGCCCAGAGCCTGCATTTGGGCAGCTACTGAGAAGCTCAGGGTAGCATCATGCCAGAGCACTAGCCCAGGCTGCCCAGAGAGCTTGTGGAGTCTCCTTCTCTGGGGAGATTCCAAACCCACCTGCATGGGATCCTGTAGAATCTGCTGTGGGTGACCTTGCTTCAGCAGGAGGGGTTGGACTAGATGATCCCCTTCCAAGCCCTAACAGTCTGGAATTCTGAGCCTGGCCACTGCTCCAATCCCAATCACTGCTTCAGCTCTGCACTAAGGGCTATTTTTTTTTTCCTCTTCAATCTCTTGCCAGCCAAAGCAAAACAGCAACATTATCACCAGGAGCTGGGGGTGATTTATGCGGCCACAACTGAATTTGGAGAGATTTGATGAGTGTAAGCACTTTTCATTGTCCCCTCCCTACCTCTCCCCTTGGCTGGATAGGAGCCAGGCCACACACCCAAATGGGTGGATCAACCCTTGAGGAAAGAGATTATGGATTCAGGCTCCATCCCAACCTCACACTTGTTTTATTGCTCTCATGGCTATCATAACCTAAATAGGAGAAAGGATCAGCCTGTCCCTCCTTTTCCATCCTCTCCCACCCATTTCCCTCAACATCATATTTTCCCTCCATCAGTTCCAGCTCTGTCCCCTTCTCCCACCAAACCAGGAGTATTTCCAAAGCCACCAAGCCTGGGAGGTTGCCCCTGATGGGCTCTGATATGCACAGGATTTATGAGTAGCTCATCATAATGTGCAAAACCACCTGTGTCCAGCTGTCAGGGCACCCACTTCAACATGGAACAGTTATTGTCAGGACCTAAAAGCACAGCCCTAAGGTTAGTAGGGTTAAATGTACATGGAAGCAAACCCTCCCTGTCTGGGTCTCCAAGTTACAGGAACAGGGATAACACTGATGGACCACACAAAAAACCCTCTTGAGTTTATGCTTCACTAAAGCATCTCTGAATACTCACAGGCTGCCCTGAGCTGTTGGCCAAGGAAGTCACA
>VWZO01011289.1:0-17271 GCA_013396975.1 Bucco capensis | reverse complement strand
AATGGCTCTAGAAACACTGAGCTTTGGACTTTTCTTCAAGTGTTTATTTCACCAGACTCTTGGATAGAGTTTTCCCAAAGCACTCTATGCCTTTGCTAGCCTATTGTCTATCTCTCTGTCAATCTTACCATCCAAGGAGATGAGGCTGCCTTGGTAATTTTACTGTTGGACTGATTTAAGTTCTGAATCACCAATGATGATATGAGGATGATGAAAAACTTCCTGAGGTGCAGGATGATATAAAACTTCTGTTTTCTTTAAGCTAACTTCCAGCCCAAAAAGCTCAGCAGCAGCTGCAAAGCAGGACATTAAACGCTGCAGAGCTACTTCTGTCTGGGCAACAAGGGCAGCGTCAGCAGCATAAAGCAGCTCCTGGACAAGATGCTTTATGGGCTTAGTATGGGCCTGCAAACACCTTAGGTTAAATCCTGGTCAAGCCGTGCCTAAACCAGCCCAAACATCCCCTTTCCAAGCTCAAGACTGTCACCCAGAAACACTCAAAGTACTGATGGAGCAAAAGAATGGGTTGCTCCCCAAATCCTTAATGCATCTCAGGGAAACATCACCCTCCTGCTAAACCCCCTAAACTAAGGAGACTCTATATTCATGTAACTCCAACATTCCCCACCAGGCTGAGTTGCTTCCAGCTCATCACTTTCCACTTGAGTTTAGCTCTACTTTTCCAAATAAGCTCAAGGAAAAGCCTGTATCCAGGACTGTCAGCTCTAAATATTCATAAGTCATGAGACTGGCTTCAAAGCAGGCAGATGTTTTAGAAACTCACTTGTACATTGCTATTATTCAAAATTGTCTTTAATTTTTTTTTTTCTTTTTAAATGTTCTATATTTGGCTTTCTTTTGATGTATCTTCTCTTTGGGTTTGTGTTTCTCCCTGCAACCATATGGAAAAAAAAGGAAAAGAGGAGGAAAAGATAGCTGCAGCTCTGATACCATTCACACACCTCCAGATGTTAATCCTTAAAACAAAGCAGAAAGGGGAAACATAAAGAGTAAAAAAAAAATCAAGATGAAGCCACAATAGCTGGTAGGAAGCTCCAGGAATCTGCCTCCCCACCCAAAATCCTGTTTGGTACCTGGGGTGCCTCAGAGGTCCCTGTCCCAACCTCAAGAGTGATGGCAGGGACTGAGAGGAGGTGTGTGTTGGCTACCTTATTGCACTGCTGGATTTGGATTTGCTAGACAAGCAGGAGATGACCATAAAACTGCAAGTAAAATCCTAGGGATTTGAGGTGACAGAGATGTCTGTGCAATGAGTCAGCACTATTCCCAACAGCTGGATACAGGGCCAGGGTGAATCCCCATTTCCCACAGCTGCATCCTGCACCCGGCACCAGGTGAGAAAGAAAACCAAACCAACCAACCAACCACTCCAATTCCTGCTCCTGATGAAGGGAAACTCCACATAGCAACCCAGTGAGCATCCCCAGAGACCATGCCAGTGTCCTCACTGCCCACAGCACCCAGCCCTGCCCATGGGCTTCTCCATCCCCACCCACAGAATCATTAAGGTTGGAACAGACCTCTAAGCTCATCAAGTCCAACCATACCTAGCACTCCCATGCCACTAAACCATGGCCCTAAGCAGAACATCTAGATGTTTCTTAAACCCCTCCAGGAATGGTGTCTCCATCACCTCCCTGGGCAACCTGGGCCAAGACTTAACAACCCTTTCAGTGAAGAAATTCCTCCTCATATCCAATCTAAACCTCTCCTTGTGCAACTTGAAGCCATTTCCTCTTGTCCTCTCACTGTTAACCCTGGAGAAGAGACCAACCCCCACCTCACTCCAACCTCCTTTCCTGTGCAAGCTGCTCTAGGTTCTCCTGCTCTTGTAGGGAGGTTGGACTAGATGATCTCCAGAGGTCCCTTCCAACCCCTAATATTCTGTGATTCTGTGAAAACAGAAAGATGGTTTAGTGTGCATCCAGGATCAAACAAGTCAAGGAGGAAAAGCCAGGCTGATTCCTACCAGGTGGCTATCCCATGTGGAAAATCACATTTGTTTGGGCAGGATTCACCTGAAAGAACAAAAGAAATGCTAAACCAACCTGGTTCCAGAGGGTGGTTGTGTAGGAAATCAGCAGTGAGCACACACGCTCTCATTCTTCATGAGCTAACACTGAGGTTTACTAACAGGGAATGCAGAGAGACTTCCAGGAGGCTTTTGACTTTGCACATGCTGACATTTGAAAGCAGGACTGTAAAACATCAATAAACACAAGCTAAGTGGCTTATGGCATGGTCAATAGCAGACTGTGGCTTGAGGGAGCTCCCCAGGGCTCAGCAGGGATCAGAGCTGAACCACTGCCTGGGGATCATGTTGTTAATGAGCTGGAAATCCATCCCAACATCCCTGCAGAGTGCACAGAGAGAGTCAAGATGGTTATTAGAGCAAATCAGCTCATTGGGCAGGCTGAGCATGGCCCCAGCAATGGGGTTGGTGGTAGCAAGGGGCTTTGCTTGGGGGGAAGGTTGCTAGCCCCATAGGGTGGGGGTCTGCAGCCAGGAGATCCTCAATCCCACCTAGAGCAGCTCAGCAAGACTAGCAACCCCCACTACTTACCAGCTGCTTTGGAGCCTTGCAGGTATGAACAGGGATATGATCTTCCAAGGAGGTGGTAGTGAGGTGGGGGTTGGTCTCTTCTCCCAGGTAACCAGTGATAGGAGTAGAGGAAATGGTTTCAAGTTGCACCAGGGGAGGTTCAGACTGGATATTAGGAAGAATTTCTTCACCAAGCATTGGCACAGGCTGCCCAGGGAGGTGGTGGAACCATCATCCCTGGAAGAGTTCAAAAAACATGCTTGGGGCATGGTTTAGTGGTGAGCATGGTGGATCCTTGAACTCAGTGATCTCAGAAGTCTTTTCCAACCATAATGATTCTATGATCTCTTTATCCCACTAAGGAGTTCAGCTAGAAAGCACATGCACAGATCAATTAGAGAAGCTTGAAAAAGCACAGAAAAAGTAGTAAAATGGCTTTGAAGGCAGAGAAAATATCATGTAGAAAGGCTCATAAGGCTCTCATCCTGATTAAGCTTACAGGAAAGAAGATTGATGGTGACTTGACTATGTCCATGCACCTGAACAGGAGAAAAAAACCCTGAGAACAGAAAGTCTTGTGGCCTGTTTTGAAACAGGATGGTTGAAAAACAGAGCCAGACTGAACAAAATAAGAATCACAGAATGTTAGGGGTTGGAAGGGACCTAGAAAGATCATCTAGTGCAACCCCCCTGCCAGAGCAGGAGCACCTAGACCAGCTCACACAGCAATGTGTCCAGGCAGCTCTGCAATGGCTCCAGACAAGGAGACTCCACAGGCTCCTGGGCAGCCTGGGCCAGTGCTCTGGCACCTGAACTGCAAACAAGTTTCTCCTCGTGTTAATACTAAACCTCCTGTGCTCCAACCTGCTCCCATTCCCTCTTGTCCTACCATTGGATGCCATGGAGCAGAGCCTGGCTCTCTCCTCCTCACACTCACCCTTCACATATTTCTAAGCATTGCTGAGGTCTCCTCTCAGTCTCCTCTTGTCCAGGCTGAAGAGACCCAGCTCTCTCAGCCTGTCCTCCTAGGGCACATGCTCCACTCCTTTCAGGATCTTGCTGGCCCTGGGCTGGACTCTCTCCAGCAGCTCCCTATCCTTCTGGAGCTGAGGGGCCCACAACTGGACACAGCATTCCAGGGGAGGCCTCCCCAGGGCAGAGGAGAGGGGAGAAGAACCTCTCTGGCTCTGCTGGCCACGCTCCTCTTAATGCATCCTAGGATGCCATTGCCCTCTTGGCCAATTGCTGGCTCCTCCATCTGCTTTCAGACACACCAGCAAGGCATTGTCTAAACATGCTCTGCACACAAGCCTCTGTAGCCACCAAAACCCCAACAAAAACCTGATGACTGTGGCTCATCCTGCCTGGATTCCCATCCATGCATCCATCTCCCATCCTGCTGTGCCTGGCCACCAGTGCTGGGACAGTCAGTGCCCTTTCCTTTCCACATGGCTCTTCAGGAAACCAGGAGATCACCAGAAGCACATAATGCAGTTGGCTTAGGGGTGATGGTGCTTTGTGTTTTGACCCCAGAGGGGCTCAGGGCAGCTCAGGAGGAAAGCAGGAGGTATAATCCTAACAGCAATACTCATATAACTCAACAGGAGCAAAACCACAGCAGAAACTGCTGATTCTGATAAAAACACCACTTAAACCTCAACCTTTGACAGACACAAGACACCCATTGCACCCTGGTACAGCTTCAGCAGCAGGTGAAGACATAAGAACCCAGCCCTCATCACATCTTTCTTGAAAGAAGAGTTTATACAAGCCCCAGAGCTGGAAGCTTTTAGCTAGTGTTGCTTGATGCTCTGCAGACCAGGCTCCCAATGGAAACCTGTGCATCAGGCAGGGCTGCCAGAGCAAACCCTGGACTACAGCATCCATCAGGTACTTCATTTTCCCACTGGGAATTTATTCTTTGATTCAAACCCAAGATACTTCTTTGTTCAGAGCAATTCATCAGTGTGAGCATGTCTTCAGTTCAGAAAGGCAGGATCTGGCTGCTTTGATCCTTGCTTGCAGAGCACAGGAGATGCAAGGACACAGGTTAAATACAGCCATGCTTTGGAGAACTCCTGCCAAACCTCCCAGGATCTGTTTCCAGAAGCTTCCCTTAAAAAAGGCCAGATCCAGCTGCAGGTAGCACAATAGTTCCCTCAGGAGTTCCTGCAGCAGGTCATTGACTTAGGTTTGCTGAGCTGAGGGGCCAGGGCTCTCTCTCTGAGCAAGCTCTGTGTTTACTACTTGCAGATCTTGAATGCAAAACATGCCAAGTCCTTCAAATCTAGGTTCTCTTCTTAGCCTGCCTGGCATCATGAATCACTTGGAAAAACCTTGGGATTTTGAGTAAGTTTCTGGTGTATCTGCTGGCACAAATGCTTCCAGAAACTGCTGTGGAGGTCTGAACCTTTCTGAGAATGTCACCTCTCAGTATTTTCATTTATTGGCTTGTTAGAGATGAAGTTTAAAATGCTGAGAGCTGCTGGACAACAAAGCACTCCCAATGCTTCTGTTGGGAAGGTGATGGAGGAATGATGCTGCTCACTGCAGAGTTTACTCAGACCAAACTGGTCAAAGTTTTCTGAGTAGAGGAAACAATCCAAATCAGACCTTTTTCTATTTAAAGCAATCTCACCGCAGTGGAGCTTTTATTTATGAGTAAAGATCAACAAAAATCACCTTCCCTGGAAACTGGATGAGACAATGCTCAGGATGAAGACAAGCAAGTTGCTCCTTTGCCTTATTAACATCCTTCTGCTGAGGCTATAGATACACCTGCAAGGCTATGAATTATTTAAACATTTATCTAAATCTCCTCTTCCTCTGCCAGCAAGTTCTATTTAAACAAAAAATAAAAGAGCTTTGGCTATCTCTGTGCTTCCATATGCTGGAAGTGCCATGCAGATAGCTGCACCCTAGCCAGGACACAGCAGACCTACTGCTGCCAGGTTGAATCATGCATGGACAAACCAAACCTGAAGCTTCTCAGATTCCTTGCATGTTCCTTGTCTATCCAGGCACATGCAAGTCCTTTAGCATTCACTGCACACATACATAGGAAATTTCCCACCTTGGTAGGAGAACAGAAGCTCACCTCATTGCTTGTTGTCCACACAGCTCAGGAGTCTGAGGAAGACCACAGGCAAGGCAAAGTGGAACATCTGGCCCACGTGTGTTGGGAATGAAAGATTTCTCCTTGTACATCAAGGACTGTCTGTAAAACTCACTATCCCTTCCACTGGAGGCTCCTGGCTGTCTAGACATGTTCAGTTACAGGCACTCAAATCCCCAGCCACTCCTGATCCCTCCTGGCTCTCCTCCCAAGGAATGGCTGACTCTCCCTGCCAGCACAAATCTCCCCAGCCAAGGGAAAGGCACGAGGGTCAGTGGACTCCAGGAGTGGGGTGATGTATCCTGAGAGGAAGGGAGGGAGAAAAAGAGATCTAACCGAAGGGTCAATGCTCCTGGGAGCCCACGGAGGGTGAAGGAAGATGGGATGTCCCTGCTTACTGCAGGGGGGTTGGACTACATGACCTCCAGAGGTTCCTTCCAGCCCAAATCATTCTATAGAGAGACATGAAGGGAAACAAGCTTTCCCAGGACTAGGAAGCAGGATAGAGGTGAGCTAAGGGCTGGAGAATACACCAGCCTCTTGGTACACACAGAGGCAGGGGTTGCTGAATTGCATCTACTCACAGGGAAACCATTGGGGATCATCCAGTCCAAACCCACCTGCTGAAACAGGGTCACCCACAGCAGGTTACCAGGATCACATCCAGGTAACTTTGGAATCTCTCCAGAGAAGCAGATTCCACCATCTCTCTGGGCAGTCTGTGCCAGGGCTCTATCACCCTCAAAGTTCTTCCTTAATGCAAGAAAAGACTCCACTTTGTACAGACAAACCCTCAGCCCAGTCCTCACCTGCACCCTCTCATCAGGACAATGACTCTGGCCTCATTCTCCCTTCCCTGGCTCCTCACTTCCATTTGATCAGGGAACACTAGAGAGGGGAAGGGATGTGCTGCAGACCTGACATTAGCCAGATGTTCCTCATTGCTCCCCACACCCTGCTGAGCTGGATTTGTGGCCTTACCCTGACAGGCAATTTGGCCCAAATCCCACATTACCCTTGAGGCTGAGGCCAAGCCCCAGCCCCTCTCCTTGGAAACACACCTGGCTGCACAGCTGCTCTGCAGAGCCACAGCTGGATTCCAGCAGCCTGTGGCACAGTGGCACTTCACCAGGCGATGCACAGGACCACAGAGAAACCATCCTGGAGGAAAACCACCAGCATCCTTTCTCTTGGCTGTGGGCTCAGCCTGTCCCACAGGCAGCACAGCTCCATCCATCCTCTGCATTTTAACCCCAGATGGAAGAGGAAATGTTGAAGCCACTTCTGTGGAAAGGGCAGTGCCAGTCCCCAAAGCTTCACCATAAAGCCAGGGAGTCCCAGGGTTAGTTTTAGACTCTTGCAGAGGACAATTTCCACCAGAAATTGCAATTCCCTGCTCAGTTCAGAGGCCACAGGCCTTGTCTCTGCAGTGTGCTTCACCTAGAACTTTAAAAATCCAGTATTTAAGGCAAATGGGATGGTTTAGTCTGGAGTAAAGGAGGCTCAGAGGAGACCTTCTTGCTCCCCACAATCAACTGAAAGGAGGTTGGGGTGAGCTGGGGGTTGGTCTCTTCTCCCAAGGAACAAGCAACAGGATGAGAGGAAAGAGCTTCACTTGTGCCAGGGGAGCTACATGTTGGGTATTAGGAATATATTCTTTGCTGAAAGGGTTGTCAAGCCCTGGCCCAGGCTGCTCAGGGCAGCAGTGGAGTCACCATCCCTGGAGGGATTTCCAAGATGTGTAGATGTGGTGCTGAGGGACATGGTTTAGTGGTGACTTGGCAGTGCTGGGTTAAGAGGTGGACTCTTAATGGTCTTTTCCAACCAAAATGACTCTATTCTAAGTACTCCACAAAATGTACTTCTATACATAATTATAGATATATGCATGTATATAATTCTAAGCACTGATGTAACTCAGGTTGTACCAAATTCCTTTCTGCTGCTAAGTATCTTGAGTCAATCTTCAGATGTGTGTTTTCAGGGAGTTAAAAAGGAAAGAACTCTCAGACTCCTGTGTCAAAACTTCTGTCTGCTTTGGTTTTTACATGAAAGAGATTTCTTGAAGTTTCTTCCAAAAATATGCACTCGTACAGCAATACCTTGAAAGAGAAAGAAAAGCAGCAATCACAACCACTCCAGCAACCTCTCACAAAGATGATTTCCCAGCAGCACAAGCTACAGTAAGAAGTGAGGTTTTACAGCCTGGTAACAAAGAGGTAACCTCTCTTCAGCAAGGAGTGAAAAAAAAAGACCACAGCATCTGTAATCATGTAGCTGGAAGAATGAGAGGAAAAGCAGGCAGGGAATGGGATCATTAGGATGAATTTAGTTCCTGTTGTTTTGCTTCAGATGAACTGAGAACTGACTGAAAGCTGTAGGTTTAAATTAAAATACAAAGTTGGGGTGATGCCTGCTAGAAACTGATACAAAACCCACACTTTGTGTAAAAGGCTCACAAAAGGTTACTACTGAGAGGTACTATAGGGTTGCTTTAGGATCTAAGCAGTGACACTTCTTCTCTTCCTGGGCCTTCAGGGTGATGCCACCAACCACCTCAGCTCTGAATGCTCCCTGTTCCTTCCTCTCAGTCCTTGTTCCTGAGGTCTCAGTGCTCCTCTCCTCCCAGTCCTTGTTCCTGAGGTCTCAATGCTCATCTCCTCTCAGTCCTTGTTCCTGAGGTCTCCATGCTCCTCTCCTCTCAGTCCTTGTTCCTGAGGTCTCAGTGCTCCTCTCCTCTCAGTCCTTGTTCCTGAGGTCTCAATGCTCCTCTCCTCTCAGTCCTTGTTCCTGAGGTCTCAGTGCTCCTCTCCTCTCAGTCCTTGTTCCTGAGGTCTCAATGCTCCTCTCCTCTCAGTCCTTGTTCCTGAGGTCTCAATGTTCATCTCCTCTCAGTCCTTGTTCCTGAGGTCTCAATGCTCATCTCCTCTCAGTCCTTGTTCCTGAGGTCTCCATGCTCATCTCCTCCAAGGATGAGCAGAAACCTCTCCCCCACCCATGTTCCCCAGCAGAACTACTCTTAGGTTACTTCATAGAATCATTTTGGTTGGAAGAAATGCAACCAAAACTATGTTTAAGATCATCAAGCCCAACCATTAACCTAACACTGCCAAGTCATCACTAAACCATGTCACCAAGTGCCACATCTCCATGTTTTTCAAACACCTGCAGGGATGGTGACTCCAGCACTGCCCTGGGCAGCCTGGGCCAATGCTTAAATGACTCTTTCAGAGAAGAAATTGTACCTAATCTCCAACTTAAATCTGCCCTGTCACAACTTGAGCACATTCTCTCTTGTCCTACCCAGAAGACCAACCTCTACTTCTCTCCAAACTCTTTTCAGGGAATTGTAGAGAGTGAGAATGTCTCTCCTGAGCCTTCTCCATGCTAAACAACCTCAGTTCCCTCAGGTGCTCCTCAGGAAACTCATAACTTTTCAACTGTTTGAAACAAAACTGGATCCTGCCTATCTGTGGTCAGGTGTGATCAGCTGTTCTTCACCCATGCAATGCTTTCCTTGAAGCACAGAATCCTCACTCAGAAAGCCACGAGGCCAGAGACTGCTCTCACCACATCTATAGACAGTGCCTATGCAGCATCACTCTCAGCACATTTCAGATGTCCTGATGGGAAGCTGATCCTACACTGGGAGAATGGTTCCAGAGAGGATTCACTCCTCTCTTGGTTGTTGGAGTTACACACAAACCAAAGCTTCCCCCTCTCAAGCATCTTCCTTGGAAAGCATTTAACACTCCAATTTCAAAGCAAACTGATAGCCAGCTGGCAGCCAATCACATCTACAGAACCTTGGAGATATCCTTATATTTCCCTTTCCAACAATTTTTTTCTTCCCCACTTAGCAAAAAAAAAAAGGGCTGACAATTCATTTTAGCTCATTTAAAAATAAATATGAAGCTTCTGTACTCCCAGGGATTGCATACAAAAAGGGATGAACACACAGATGGAAACAAAGCACTGAATTACCATTATGGAAATTAATGTTAAGAGTCACAAAGCAAGCTTATTCCTGGAAATTGCTTTTATTTAGCAATTATGTTAACACCTCAAGAAGGCAGTTGGCATTGAAAACAAACAGTTCCATTTACAAACTGGGGGAAGTGAGTTAACTGAAATTTCAGGGCACTCACACCTGAACACACTCCACTCACTACCTTCAATACTTCAGAATCTTCAATCAAAGGCCTAGGTTTTTTTGTTTGTCAAGGAGTAGAAGAAAGGGGGGGGGGAAAGGATAAGAGAAACTCTTTCTTTTTGAAGTTATTCATATGTTCCTGCAAATCAAAGTTAAACCCTGACAACCAAGCAGCAGGGGAAAAAAAAACTGAAGGAGTCAGTGACAATACTAAGATAGTTTAATTTTCTTTTTCTCCTGTAAAATGGCTTTTTCTTCCACAGGTACAACAGCAATGAAATTCTTTCAGTCCATTTCACATGGTGTATAAAAGATCAATTTTACAAATAAATCCACAAGTTTTGAACAGCTGCTAATACTCTTGAAAGGTAAACATCACTTCTCCATCTTACAGGGCTGACAGGCTGGCCCAGACTTCTCCCCACTTAGCGCCACAAGCAGGAACCTTCCAGAGGCTCTCCATCATGTACTTGATCCAAAAAGGAATGTGATACCCATCTCTAATCCCCATGACACAAAGAGAAGGGATTTCCAGGTGACTCCAAGACTGGCTTGTCCACCAGGAAAGTATAAATACATCTCATTAAAAAGGAAATCTTGACAGCTTTGTCTGTAGTTTGGTTGCCCAAGTAACTCATTCAGCTGTCAGTAAGTGAACACTCCAAGCAACACAAGGAGTAAAGCTCTACCTTCACTGCCTGTTGAGGCTGATTCTATTGTTCTTTCAGAAGTGAAGACTCTGCTGCAGTCAGTGGGATGTGCACAACTACTGCAACTTCATCCTAGAAACTACCCCTTCTTCATCCCCCCCAAACCAGCCTTACCTTCTAAGCCTTTCCTTTTAATTCACAACACCAAGACCTTCCAGAGGCTCGAGTGCTCATAAAATCAGACTAATGAGAAAAATCTGTAAAAGACATTTTGCAACTCCAAATCCTATTTTCCTTGAAGAGACAAGCAAGCCTGAAGGTAGCTTTTTCATTCTCTTCCTTGTTGGTTTTCTTTCCAAGCTATATTTACTTGTTTACTTGCAACTACATGGAGAAATAGAGAAAGGGAGAGGAGCCAAGCACTCACAAGAGGCTTGAAAACCAAACAAGGAGGAGGAGGAGGAATCCTTGGTCAGAACACCACACACAGTGTGCTGCCCACACCTATTTGGCTCCCAGACTTCTGTTCCAACCTGTTCTGACCAACAGCTCTACCTGTTGATCCCACTTTGCATCCAGTGCAGCATGTTAACAACAGTCTTGGGGGAAAGAAGACTTAACCACCCATGACAGAGTGTTCCTTTACAGAGAGCAGACAAGCACAGCTCATTTCAAAAGCATATCTTGCAGCTCAACTTTAAGCAAGAGCAGGAGTGAAGCCAGGTCAGTTTTCCTACCACACTACAAAAGGAATTTAAATGCCTCTGTTGGTTCTCATAATGCCCAGATCACTACCAATGGTTCTCTGACCAAGTGTCAAAGCTATGAGCTGGAGGAAAAGAAACAGGATGGTCTTGGAGAAGCTTCTTTCCACTTCCAGAAGCATGAAAAACTGGTGAGCAGAGCAATCAGCTACTGCAACAGCACTAAAGAGAGTAACCTCAGTTGAAACCAACAGTTTCTTTTAGGTGGAGTTAAAAAGTAAGTTCTAGTCAGAACCTATTGCAGTTTCTCACTGTGACACACTCAACCTCTGCTTCTCACTCCAGCTCTGAAGCACAGCCTCCAAATTCCAGGAGCAGCCATCAAAACACCAGTGTGTTTTATTAGGAAGAGTACAGCCTTTCCAGGACATCCCAGAGCTTCCTAACAAACTGAGGAGAATCCTTTTAGAACATGAATCAGGTCTGAAAGCAGGAACAGCTCTGATCACATTTCTGATCAGTTCCTGGCATGCCTTTGCTTCAAGCTGGGGCTGTGCCTGCTGCAACCAGCCCACAATGGCTTCTGTCTCTTCTGAGCCCCATTCCCACCCTCACAAAGAAAACATCAATCCTCCTTGAACTGTTCTGCCAGTACAGTACTATTCCTGTAGCCTGAGGCACAAAGTGACCACACTTGAAACAAAAACATCTGTGATTAAAAAGCAGTATCATGCCAACTCTTCTGTGCAACTTGGACCATGATTTGAAACAAGAACACCACTTACTGCTCAGTCTAGTTAAGACTTCAGCATTCCACCACAAAGCTGCCAGGAAATAGGGAATTGCTACAGCTCCAGCATGCATAGGGATGACAGATAAATAGATTTTCTTTAAAAGATCAGGCCAGAAAAAATACTTTTAGCTGTGAGTTTATGCAGTCAAAGCTGGTTTGGAAGCATTCAAATAGAATCAGCAGTAACAGGTGAAAAAAAAAACAACAACCCTAAAAATCCTTCCAGAATACATTGCCAGCATTTGACATGGGATGTAAGAAACATCACAACACTGAAATCATCAAATAGACTTCCAAAACAAAGTTTGAGAGTGCTTCTCAAGTTTATTCACTCCAAGAACCACCAGTCTCATTTATCCTGGATAAATGCTGGTCCAGGCTGCCCAGGGAGGTGGTTGAGTCTTCATCTGTGGAGATATTCAAGCCCCAGCTAGACCCCATCCTGTGCAAGCTGCTCTAGGTTCTCCTCCTCTTGTAGGGGGGTTGGACCTCTCTCCAGAGGTCCCTTCCAACCCCTAACTTTCTGTGATTCTGTGATCCAGAAACTACTTTCTCCTGTTGAGTTACCAGACAGCAAAGTGTCTGTTTACTGAGATGAGGGCAGGAGAAAGAAAGAGCTAAGCAGCCAAATGGTTCATCACTTCATTACAGCAGCATATGTGGCAGTACTGGTGGAGAGAATAATGCTACAAACTCTTCTGCCTTCCCAGTAAATCCAGCTCAGTGGGATTCACCCTAGACTGGAGTACTGGTTAATGGCAAAGTACCTGGATTCATGCAAAGGAACTGTGGAAGTTTGTTTCCCAGAGAAGAAGANTGGCCACGCTCCTCTTAATGCATCCTAGGATGCCATTGGCCTCTTGGCCACAAGGGCACATTGCTGCCTCATGGGCATCCTCCTAGCCACCAGTGTTCTATAGAACTTCCAACAACAGTAAGGGTAACAAAAATCTCACTTAAAATAGTCTTTTCAAAGGGACACTTCCCTCAGATCCAAACCATGAGCCACTTCATGCAAGCTGAATACACCAGAACCAGCTGATGTGAGGATTCCTGGAGGATTCCAGCAAGGATTCCTCTAACACTGTATGTTCACTTCACACAGGGTAGAGCTATATGAAGCCCTGAAGCAGCAATACAACTGCAACAGCAAAGGAAGGAAGTAAAGAAGCTCAACAACAGAGACAGATGCCTGGGAACCTGTGTGTTTACAACCCATTTACACTCAGAGGAAGCCTTCACATGCAAATCCTCATCAGCTCAGCAATAATTGCCACCCCAGACCTGTGAAGATGTTGGATACAGAGCTCAAGACTCCTGGCCACCAACCTTAACACATGGCTTATGGCCTTAATTCACCAAGGAAGTGTGTTTTCAGAGCATCTCTTGTGAGAAACAAAGAGAAGTGTTTCAGAGAGTCCAGTAAGAAGGTGGTGGAGGTGAGCTTGCCTCTCACAGATGAGGTATATGCTGAATAGAAAGAATGCTGCAGTATGCATATGGGACCTGAGGAACTTGTACTGAATATAAACAAGGAAGAGGCACCTTCATTTTTATGACAGAAACCAGGCCAAGGAGCTGAAGGCTAACAGCATTTCTTCCCAGTCTGGTTGGGCTGCCACTCTTGATGAAGATGAGCCACAAGGTTGTCTTGTGGGAGTAAGGACTTGGAGTATGGAATCACAAGAGGATCTCATTGAAAAGGCACTAGGAAGAAGCATATAGTTTCAGGTTAATGAGAGTCATCCTATTTCCAATCACTGAGTGGGGTAAAAAAAACCAAACAAACAACCCTGTACAGTTTGGGATTTTGAAGAGAAAATGCTGCAGAAAACTTCCTTTTTAAAAACAGCAAAACCATAAAAAGAATAAAGTAAAGCTATTCCCAAATTATTAAAATGCTCCACATTTACACAGTAAAATGATATTAAAACCAGCAGCAGACAAGGTATGTCCCCCATCACCATTGGCAAGGGATGTGTAAAATGTTTATAAGGTTAACTATAAAACAATTTTACAACCAAAAATCTGAACAGGCCAATTCAAGTATATATATATATACAGCATATATTAAAATCATATAAATTATATATTTATACAAAGGGCACAAATATAGCTAAAAGCTATAGGTGATTAAACAGAACTGAGCTTGAATGATCAATTTCATGTAGAGATATTACCATTTTCTCCCAATTTCTATTTATTTTTAAACCTGGATAGATTGATACCTCAGATACCAAGAGTACAGAAAGTGTAAGGGGAAAAAAAAACAAAAATCCACCACAAATCAAAGAGTTCTAACTCTGTATGAAATGAAACTAAGAGTGGGAGGGGTACATCTCATATGAAATTCTGATTTAATTATTTCCACAGTAAACATTTATCAGCTCTCTTAAAAAGTCAAGAATTTCAAGTGATCCACTTCAAATGTACCACCCTGGTGCATATATTTGATTACATTTGAATGTTGTTTGATTTGCAAACATTGGGGGGGGGAGAGATACAAACACATCTCAATCTGAAAAAAAAAAAAAGAGGTGACAGATGGCAGCAAGCTGAAAACAGAAAGCAGAACACTCAGCTGAACTAGAAAGGATGCTCTCCTTACAGCATTCTGGCTAGTAAGTGAGCTTAAAAAATAACTTATTTTTAGTTGTTTTGTTTTGTTGGTTTTATTTCAAAACATAACAGCAGATAACCACAATCCATTGAAGCACTTGAGAATCTAAGCAGTCCCATCCCTGGGCTTATATTTAAACATGAATTAAGTGCTTTCCTGATTTCAGGTGTATGGAATAAGCTGTGTTTAAGTTGTACCTAAATCCTCTGTCTTGCTGCAGCACTATCCCTTCATTAATGCATTTTTTAAAAGGCTTGCTACATCTCAATGGTCCTGGGCATGCAAGGAGCAGTTAGGGCAAGCTAAGTTAAGTAGAAATAAAAAGGCCAGACTACACATATACAGAAGATTGGCTTAAAACCCAGAACTAAGGATGTAAAGAAGTAAAGCAGTTTCACCAGGTGCAGGTTAACAGGGGGGAAAAAAAAACAAAAACCAAAGGAAAAAAAAATCAACCATATACCATACATAAACAGTGGATATCTATTACACTGAAAGGAAATCAATACAAACAGGATTTCCTCAGTTTCAAGTAATCTTTGATGCCTTTTTGGCCAGCTGTATTATACCATAAGAGATATTTTAATAGCTTTTATACTCTACAATTTAGGCAGCTAATTTTTCTTCCATAGATCCAATTATCTTCAGGGAACATTCACCTATGGTTGTCCACACATTCTACATTAGCTCCTTGAGAAACTGTTCAAGTTCAATTACACTGCAAATTAAAGACAGGTACATTCTGTGTGTTTCTTCTAGAGTTGAAAAATAGGTTTTAAAGGCTTGTCAAAGTTTAGAAGAAAAAAAACCTTTCCATTAAAAAATCTTAGCTTAAAAAAAATCATTAAGACACCTTTTTTTTTTTTCCTCTCTCTCTGATCCAGGGTACTAATAAAAAGATTACAAATATAACTACAATTTGACCAAGACAACTTCATGAATATGCTGCTGTTGAGCATGCAACACCACTGATATCTGTTCACCTTCCAGGTATCAATGTATCCCAATTTCACCACAGCCCCTCACCATTTCTTTGTCAGTTCCCCATCCCCCCACCCTACCACCCTCGTAATAACATTATAAAAAAAGGTAAAATCTAAGAGTTAGTGGCAAAATCTTCACAGTAAATTGTTAAAAGAAAACCTTATCGTGGTCATTGCCAAGTGATTCTCAGTCAATGGGACCCTGAAAAATTAGCTTGACGCAGTTGTGTTCCCCAGACAGTTGTGTTGCACAGAAAGGGCAGGCAGCATGAAATGCATGAGTACCATGAGGCAGGGGGATTTGAGACCAGTACTTGGCAGATTTCTCTGAGCACACATGTCCACAGGGGGTAAAAGCATGAGTTGGAGGACCAGCATCCACGTAAAAACCTGCTTCGCAACCGAGCCAGAGAGGCACATAAGGGCCAATGGTTCTGCACATGGGACATTCCCGCTCGTTAGCTTCTGTGTCACTGCGATGTCCCCAGTTGTGATAGCCATGGACATGACCACAGCTAAGGTATGCCCAAGGCTGCTTCTCTTCTACCACATCTTTACGGTTGATGCTGGGAAATGCTAAAGTGTTTAAGCCCACAGGACACTGGGGTCTGGCAGCGTTTATCTCCTGTCGCAGAGCTTCGATGTGTTTCTGAGTTGGAGTGTGAAATAGTCCATCTGCTGTTCTCCACAGAAGGGTGGCTCCACACAGGTCAATCAAAGAACCATCTTGCAGGATGTTGGTCTCATTTTCTACCTAGTAGAACACAAGAATAAGTAGTTAAGCCTGAGAGCTTTTACAGACAACCAAGTTAGTTCAGCTAACAAGTCATCTTTCTCACCAAATTGATACCCTCCCTAGCATGCTACCTACTTTTGTCTTACTGGTTTCCTTGTGGCCCCTCATTTATCTGAATCCATCTCTTCTCTCTTCTTCTACTTACAGAATCACAGAATGTTAGGGGTTGGAAGGGACCCCTGGAGATCATCTAGTGCAGCCCCCCTACAAGAGGAGGAGAACCTAGAGCAGGTTGCACAGGATGGTGTCTAGTTGGGTTTGGAATATCTCCAGAGATAGACACTCCAGCACCTCCCTGGGCAGCCTGGGCCAGTGCTCCAACACCCTCAAAGGAAAAAAGTTCCTCCTCATGTTCAGAGGGAACTTCCTGGGTGCTAGTTTTTTCCCCATTACCTCTAGTTTTGTCACTGGGTACCACAGAAAAAAAGACTGATCCCATCCTCCTGATAGCCACCCTTTAATGATTTGCACGTATTGATAAGATCCCCCTCAGTCTTCTCTTCTCCAGGCTAAACAGCCCCAGCTCTCTCAGCCTCCCCACATAAGAGAGGTATCCAAGTCCCCTAATCACTTTAGTAACCCTTCTCTGTACCCTCTCCAGAAGTTCCCTATCTCTCCTAAACAGGGAAGACCAGAACTGACCACAATACCCCAGATGTGGCCTCGCAAGGGCAGAGTAGAGGGGAAAGATAACCTCCCTCAATCTGCTGGCCACGCTCATCTTGATGCAGATTGTAATAAGATGATTTAAGATTATAATGAGCATTGGTTTCTTACTCTGTGCTTGTACATGAAGTCCTAAATTCACAATTGTTACATGTTATGGCATTAGTAATTATTCTACAGTCTTCCTGCCCATAATTCTCTGGGAAAGGCATTATAGTATCACAGTAT
>VWZO01011280.1:0-12525 GCA_013396975.1 Bucco capensis | reverse complement strand
TCCACGACTTGCCAAATATGATGGAGAGCGGTCCTGCAACAACATCAGCCAATTCCCTTGGGACCCTAGGATGTATGTTATCAGGCCCCATGGACTTATTTTGGTCCAATTTCAGTAGGTAGTGCCGAACCT
Organism: Bucco capensis; assembly: GCA_013396975.1. Taxonomy (NCBI): domain Eukaryota; kingdom Metazoa; phylum Chordata; class Aves; order Piciformes; family Bucconidae; genus Bucco; species Bucco capensis. Next base: position 12,393 of record VWZO01011280.1, on the reverse strand, counting down.
GTTCTTCACATACAGTGGGAGGCCTCTCACTCTCCCCACACTTATACGGGGCTACCAAATCCTGGTCATTGCAGGAAGATTGACTACTAGTAAAGACTGAGACAAAGAACTCATTGAGCAGCTCTGCCTTATCTATATCCCTCGTGACTAAATTTCCTTCCTCATTCATCAGAGAGGGAACACTTACCCTGACCTTCCTTTTCTGGTTGATATACTTATAGAACCCTTTTTCATTACTTTTTACATCCCTCACCAATTTCAGCTCCATCTGTGCCTTGTGACTCAAGTGCAGGTTTTCCTGCTAAAGGCTTTCCCAGTCTTCTGCTTATTGAAAACACTCCAGCCTCCATTTTTTTCCCCCCTAAACCTCAGTGATGCACTCCTTGCTGTGGGCCTAGCTGACCTATGGGACTGTGAGAACAATTGGTGTCAGGGTCAATCTGAAGGAAAGGGAGGCATCTCCAATTGGCAGAATTTTGTAAGAGAAAAGACAGACAGAGGTTATGGAGATGAGCCCTTGCACTTTGGTTCCAGGGGACTGCCTGAGATTTCTTAATACATTTCACCATCTAAGGTTTCTATTGATATCTTGGCTGCTTATCACTCAGTTATCTTTTCAGGTCTATAATTTGGATGAAGGGATGCAACTTCACAGTCAAGGGTATATCTCATCACAAGTGTCACCTACAGATGGGAGTAACACAGCTACTCAGCACTACTGTCCAGCTGAAAGACACCAGGAACCACCAACCATGCAGATAAAGCGATCTTCAAATGTTCCCCTCCAAGCACTGCAGTCTGCCACAACAACCTCCTTGAACAGAGCTGGCAGGATGCTATATCACCAACCAGACTGGCAGGATTTAATCTGAAAATTCATAACTTACTGATGGCTTACTTGCACAAGAGCCCAGTGAAGCTAATGCACAAGCAGGTACCCCAGTCCCTTAGGAATAATTAGAGAAGGTTGAAAGGTTTGGCTTTGTTTGCAGCAATTACAAAGCTGGTAGCTAGACGAAAGCAGACTCATGAAGTTCACCCCCCACTTTTGCTTGCACTGAGAATCTGTAGCCAAACACAAGCTTTACAAAAGGGTAAAAAAAAAAGAATATTTCAGATCTCCATCAAAAATGCTCACTTTCCTCTTCTTGTGATGATCTATGATTCAAAGGTCTTTTAGGGCAGAGAAAGCTAACAAGGAATAAACCTAGAATGGGAAACCAAATAATCCTATTTAATTTTATAGTTGTTGACACAACTTGTTACATGTGTTTCCTACCAGAATAAACGAAATCATAGTCATCTGATTTCCAAATTACCATATCTATTGTTTCAGAAATACAGGGTGTAAATAATTGCAGCGCAATTGCTTATGTCTGGACCTCTCTCATCCGGAACCGTTATCAGGATTAGCATAAATTACAGTGCCATCTAATAATGAAATCACTGAACGCTGATTGTGCCAGCTATTTAAACCTGTAATTATTGCTCATTAGAAACATGTTTCACGTTATTTGCCCCTTATAGACCCGAAATTGTTGTCAAAAGGTTCCTGCAAAGAATTCTTCAGAGAAGAGTATGGAGAAATCTCAAACAACTATATGGCAGGTACAAACTCCCCTGACAGAAACCTAATGGAAACACAAAAGCCTGACAGACACCTGACAAAGGTCCATGGCCTGCCGGGGCCTGATAAGCATCAGCTTGGCACCTTTACAAAATGAACTAGCAAAAAGGGGGCTCAGATAAGTGCTCTTTAGTCCTAATAGATATCTTTAATCCGTTTTCCTAAACAAAGGGAAACTGATTCATTTTTTGCCATCCTCCTCCTACTGCACATACAAAAACTTTTGCTACAGAGGTAAAAATAGCTTCTACCACTTTCAGAACCAAAAAGGTACAAAAGCAAGAGAGGAAAGGCAAATGCGTATCATTGGAAAGACTTACTTGAGTTTGAAGATCTCCACTGACAGTGAGCTTATCCATCTTCCCTGATGACTCCTTCCAAGAGCTGATTCAAGTCACAGTTTGGAGTTTCATTCCTGTGGTGAATAGGTTCAGTGGACCCACAAATAAAACACAGCTGCCAAGGTACATAGCCCCCAGACAGAACGCAGGTCCTCACTGCAACTGGAGAAACATCTGTTAAAGCTAGAGCACTCTTGAAAATTTAGCTTATATTAATGCTTCATAAACTTGTAGGAGCCCATCTCCCCTTAAGCCAGGATGCAGAAGGCTCAGATTTGTCCTTTCTCTGACCAGAAGGGCCTTGTGTTACTTACTGCAGCCCTGAAGCAGGGAGACTCTCTAACCTCATGATAATTCAGTAATCCTGCCCAGCTTCTAGCCATTTGCACTGCTATAATGCCCTGATGCAAGGTCAACAAACCTAATTATTGGATGGGGCATTTAACTAATTGGTTCTGTATCCTTGAATTTCTCACTATCAGCTGGCAGCCATTACCAGCCTTACCAGAGGTTGTCATTTGATAGGAACTGGCTACAAAGTAATTTCTGACACTGGGTTCAACTCCAAAATAGAGGAGAAACTATACCCTTAGGTCATGTGAGTGCAGGTCTGCTTTTTTGCATCTAAAAACTAGCAGCTTCTAAAATAAAAACCAAAAGAATTCTTGAAATGGATGGGACACAGTAGGTTCAGAAAGCAAGCCATAACTATTCTGTTGGCAGATATTTCCAAATAAAATTAAATAATACACGTAAAGCCTATCTATGCCTTTTTCTGCCAGTATGATGCTACCCGCAGGCATTTACGCTTTGACAAATCTTTGGACACCGGAATATTGCCTCACTTATGTCCATAGTCTACAGCATTACAAANGGATGGAGCCCTCCCTGGATCTTCGTTCGTGAAGCCTAGCCATACAATACAAATACAAATATTTGAAATTCAATGCCTGATGGAAATAATGAGATGACTTGGACTAAAAAAGTATTAAGAAGTTCTGACGTATCGCCATTAGCTCTAGTTTTCTGCATCAGTACTCACTCTTGTGAATATCTTTATAGAATTGTTAGTTAGTAAAACAAACTCCCCCCCCCTCCAAAAAAAACCCAAACTTGGTTGTTCCAATCTGTATCTTCAAATTTTCTACAACTGAAGTGTATTTTGCTTTTATTACCAAATAATCATCTTCAGTAATTTGCTGGGCACTAAGAGAGATTGTGTTATTTGATCTTTCTCTCAAACTGTTTGGCTTTGCATTTAGCAGGTTTATTATTTATATTTCTGGAGAGAAAAAACTCCAGGAGACTGTTTATTAAAAAGAGAAGGAAAATCAGCTCTTGGATCATTTGTCAGTGTCTGTAACTTTCTACCTAGACTACTCTGCTGTGTGGACAATCCTAGTTTCTGTTGCACAGGATGATGGATATGCAGAATGAAAAAAAAAATCCATCTTACACAGATTTGTTAAACTTCATTAAAACTGTTTAAACCTTTTAATGACTCACAGTTTATGAAATAAATTGGTTTTCTTTAACACCTAATGAGATAGACTGCAACTCTATTCAAGTTGTTGTTCCACCTTTTCTGTCTGACAGTAGAAACTAAAAATTTTCTTTCCATTTGTATGCAATATTATCTTCGGTGGTTTTATTCTGTTTTGTACAAATAGAAGTAGCGACGTGTTGTGACAAGAAGACAGACCTCATATTACCATATATTTATACTCTGCAGAATAAATGATGGTACATGAATAGGTTTACTAAAGAGAGTTGCTGCCCTTTATGCACATGAAAGGATAAAACATCAGCCAGCTTCACAATTATCTACCCACTACTTATTTGTTTACCCAATTTAACATATAGAGAAGTAATCAGAGAGAAGAGATCAGGGAAAGAAGAGTTTAAAATAGCAGCAGTTTGCAAATACATCATTGGAGAACTGAAACATTTGTACATCTTGGACAAGAGATCAGAGCTTTGAAATGATTTCACCATTTTAATATAGATTAATTGCCTCGCTTGTATTTCATTGCAAGGTTTTGTTAAAGCTTTGGTTAAGAATTATCTTAGCATACCTCTGACCAAGGCAGAAAAAGAGCACTGCTATTGCTGTTGATACAAGAGCAAACCAACAGTCACTCGAAGGAACTGCATTAGTGATGCAAAACATAGGACTTGTACTGTTTTGTGTGTTTTATACCTGCTTTCATCTCCTTATCATCTCACATGAGTTAATAGCTAAATAAAATTCTAAAGAAAAATTAGATTAAAATTCCCCTGTTCCCTAGTCATATGGTCACAAATAGAAGAAAGGCTACTAACAAATACTGCTGTACTATAAATATGAAGGGAAAAACAGTAAGTCTTAAAATAGACTTTAAATATACCACTTCTAAGTGGTCTGAAATAGCAGGAAAAGCCTCAGTGAAGGTAGAAAAGGGAGCTGAATGTACCTGTGTAATTAGCAGTATACAGTGAACACAGTTTAGCAGAGGTAAGATAAAAATGCCAAAAACATTTAATATGTGCAACTCTATAATGGTTTTGTTGAGAGATGTATTAATATTTGTCTACTACAGTATGCACATGTGTTCACTTGTAGGTATATTTAACTATGATATAATGTACTGGTATAAAAAATTCTGGGATTTGAAATCTTAGTGCAGGTATGTCTCCATAAAAGCCTGCCTAAAAACTCCAGGCCAGCAAGCCCTCAGTGACCGATGGCTTAGTTCAAAGCTGTTAGCAAAGCAATACAGTTCTAGCCTAAAAAAAAAATACAAAAAATTACACCATGAAAATTGGTTTTATAAATAAAGGACATGATAGCCCAGATGCTTAAAAGGCATTTCTGTCCTCACAAGAGGGTAAGATCTTTTTGGTATTTCCACATGTAAATTCTGAGTCTTAACCTCTCTGGGAGAGATAAATGTGATATCAGACTCCAGAGCATTACATATTCTCTCTGTCTCTGTCCTTTTCTCTCTGTATATATTAATTTTATAGATCTTTTTATTGTCTCAACTATACTGGTTGCGTGACAAGCAGAACAATAGGCCAAGCACTTCCATTTCACACATGCCACCTCTATAATTCAACAAAGAATAGTAAAAAAGATCTATAAACTTGTTATAAATCAGTGTTCTAAACTAAATTAACCACTGAAATAGATTATCATAAAAATAATTTCATAAAAATATTCTTCACCTCTGCAGTCCAGGTGTGTTCGTGCATGTGTATGTGCATGCTTGTGTGTGCCTACGCATGGGATGCTATGTGTGTGCCAAGGCCAGGGGCAGTGCTAACTGTGGCAGGCTGGGCTCCTGCAGCTGTGGGGGAGATGGCAGGCAGGCAGGGCTGTAAGGATGAACTTTAATATCTCTGTGTCTGGGAAAGTAACTCATAAACAGATCCACTAAAATCTGATTACTCTATATAACTCACCTTTAGTCGTAGTGAGTCATCTCGACTTTCTTATTAGCAGTGAAGCATTAGTCTTTTTGGTTATATTTCTGAGGCACTGTTAGAAAAAAGATAAAACCCAATCAAGTTGCAGGCTAAAGGATATGACAATTTAAGCAATACACAGCCTTTGCCAAGATTGGGTCCTACTCTGCAGTCCCTACACACTAAAATTCCACAGCATTTTATATTTGTACGTTAAGCTCCAAGAGAAATGCACGTGCAAATACAAGGAGAATATACAGAGATGACCACGTGAAGCTCAGTACTGGACTGATAGGACAGTGGTTCAAGAGCTCAAGTTTTTTTCAATCCAGCTGACATTCATTCTAGAACAAGACATGAGAATGGCAGAGCCCAAGGCAGCTCTCCTAAAGTTAATGCTTTCCTTGCTCACCTCCAGCAATGTGTTCTCCCTGAGCTCATGTATTGCCATCATTTACTTCATAGTCAACCTATGGGAATGCACCTGAATTACTCAGTTTTGTCTAATTATACCCATCAAAATGAGGCCTTTGTAAATGTGGAGGTGCCACACTTCCAGACATAGCAGCAGCCACCTCTAAGAACAAAGGCACCAAGGTCAGAGTAACTCAGGTCCAAGCACTGGCCTTCCTTTGCAGCCTGCCATTGCTGATAGACTTTATATCTCTCTTTCTCAAGGTAAGTTTTGACCAGGAGATTCTCTCAACAAAAGTGAACTGTGAAATCTTCCAGAAAAACAACTCAGCTGCTGAAGTGGTAGAGCTGGGCAGCAGCCACCTGGCACAAACAGGATCTCATCAGCACTGGGAAGAATTGGCTTTGGTAAAAAAATGGAAACAGAGCACAGAAAGCAACGATGCCCAGGCAACAAAATGAGATAAAAGCCTAATAAACTGCTTTCATTCCTGCTAGTGGCATGGAGAGGGAAATGTGAGGAGCAACAACCACTTCACGAGTAAGAAAGAAAAGTTTGGTGAAACACATGGGGGTTAAACTGAAGGAGAGGGAGTTGTCATACATGACAACTTAAAACAGCCATTTGGGAGACATGGGTGGTTGTGTCTCTCCAGTTTAAAGGGCTGGTCATTACTCCAGAAAAAGCCTGTGAGGTATTTCCTAACTGGGGATTTTAGAGCTGGCCAGGAAACACAGATCCCACCAAGGAAAATTAATTCTTTATCTCTGCTCACAGGGTTCACATGTACCTGAGCAGCCTGGTTTTTCCACAACCAAATGCTAATGTGCTGTGCGTAAAAATCTTTATTTTGTTATGATGTAGGACATAATACTGCTGTAAGAGTCAGATAGATCACTGTCATCTAAAATTTGCTTTGTTTGAAATTAGCTATACCTGTATCTCAGAATTAGCACAGTCTATGGTTACTGGGGCTAGGAGTGAGGGACTAGGAGCTGAACAAGGATGGAGGTAAATTAAAGCAGCTTTGCAGAGTTGTAATGTGAATTTGCTAATATAATTGGCACTGAAGTTAATCCAACCTGTGCAGCAGTTCCCTTTTTCATACATCACAGGAAACAATGAGGTTCGAAGCATCATCGCCCCTGAAGACGGAGGACTGTGAATTTTGCTTTTAAATGTCTCAGTCCAGTAGATAAGATAAACTCATCTTGCAAGATAGGACAGTCATCTTGTCATTCCAAATAATCATTGTTAGAAATGCACTGAACTGCTAGGCCTGTTAATAACAACACCACATTTTATTTATATGGCTCCCATCTGCTGAAGCCTTCTAGGCAGCTCACAATGGGTTTGATTTTCAGCCAGACCTTAGCATAGCTTCTGTTTATATGGATGCAAATAGCAGTGGTTGGATGGCTATGTGCATAAACAGGTCTAACTACTAATCTTTGTGGCCACAATGCATGGTTTTATTCCTTCATACAACAACAAAATCTCCATCTGAAAAATCCCTCTGACAAAGCACACAAAGCGTGAAAATGAACTAAGTTTTTTGAGCTTTTAGTGGTTTCAAACAAATCAGCATTGAGCTTGGCAGCAGAGGAGGACCATGAAAAGGGCATCACCAAGGTACCAATCACTTAACAAGAACCCTGACTCTCTGCTTCCCAGGATGTCACACAGCCCTGCAAAAGTGAAAGAATTGGATATTCATTTCCTTCTCCCATCACCTCCTTTCCTCCTCACTACAACACTCCCTCCTTCAGCCAGATCTAACACACATTCTCATCCAACTCTACAGGCTTCTTCCCATCTCCTTTATTTCTTCTTTGTCTTTCTGAGCTTTCTTTCAACTGTTTGCATGTTCCTCACAACGTTTTCCTATATAGGACACTGACTTCTCCCTTTCCTACGCCACCCACCACTGCCACACTACACCAGTGCTCACACCTAAGCAGCATCTCCATGTCCTTGCTTGATGTTGCCTCCCACCCACTTATCCTTCACTAACACATTTCAGCAGTGGATGACTGACCTCTCAGGTCTCTGCACAGGACAGGTTTCATCTTTTTGTCTTTCATGTTGAAGAAAGATGAACATATGAATACCCTGTTGAGCACAGTGCTTATTTATTTGAGTAATTCTATCAACTTGATGGCAGTGAGTGCAGTGCCTGGCAGTGCTCACAGAGCTGGGCCTTCAGATAATGATTATATTTATAGTATATGCATTGCTTATGTACTGATAGCTGCCAAAGTAGTAAACAAACAAATGCTCTCCATAAAGCAATGAGAATGTAGGATCATAATCTTTGATCAGTGAACAAGGATGACAGGCTTAAAAAGGTTTCCTCGCTCTTTTATGCAGATTGCTTTTCCAATCACCTGAATCTCAGCCAGCTTGAGGAGGCTGAAAGTCTGGAAAGGAAGTGGGAAGTGCAGTGCCCACCCTGCAACCTGCCAGAATGTAAGGGAAGAATGTGAACCTCTGCCTCTGCCTAGTGCCAAACCCATGGGGCAGGAGACACAAGAGTGGGGTCCCTCTAGGCACTGAGAGAGGAACAGCTCACAGCCACACTCCAAGCCATGTACTGGCCAAGCTTCAGCTGCAGGAGCAAAATCATTGCTCAGGACATGGCATGAAGTCTAGCAGGCACTTCGAGATAGGTCTGCTGTCCAGCAGGGATTTCTCAGATTGGTAGAGACCTCATTTGGTGTGAAAATGGTCTTCCAGTGGAAGCTGTTTTGAAGAACATGTTTCAGTGAGGTTCCCAACATGAACCTACTCCCTGAGGATGAGCCCAGGCATGGTTCATCTAACAGGTTCCTCAGTGCGATGCACTGGAGAGACATGTTAAAACTAAGATCCATATATTTGTCTCTCATTTGGGGTTTTTTGGATCTAGGTTTTAAACCAGTATCAAATTTACCTGCAAACTCTAAATCTGCATTTGCATTTTCTTCTATACGCTCGCATCAAAATGAAGATATATACAGTGCAATCTCTTTCCTTGTTTAAAATCAGATACAAACTAACCAATCTGTACATCTGATCTTGGCTCCATATACCTTCCTGGAAGTCCACAGAGATTTAAAATCAGTGATTAAGACCTTAAATAACTGATTAAAATCCATTTAGATCTTTAAGTGCTACTTCTGCAGTAAATTGAAATATATGTGATTGAAGAAGCAGCTTAACTGAAATCACAGGACAGTTGTAACACACTAAGATAGTTCATGATGTTTTTGAACTACTAGATGTGAAGGACCTGATTTTCAGACTGCCATGCAGGAATAGCTGCAAGTTAAATCAGTGGGTGTTTGCATCTTTGAAATCCAGGCCATAAGAGACATTCTCAATGAAATTATATTAATAATACATTAATAATTAAAATAACATTAGTGTGAAAGATCTGTACTACCTGAATAAGAAACTTTATTTTTGACTAAAATACAGAATAAAATTAATGTTGATGACTCAACTTCATACTTAAACAGCAAGTTTCAAGCAAAGGATCCTCAGGCATTACAGAGATGGGAAGCATAAACATGCCATTACAATTTTAGGTAGGCAGAATGCAATTATCCAAATTGGATTCTGGCCAGAACAATGGGCACTACCCCCTCCTATTCTTGTTTTTAAAAAATTTCCCTGACAAAAGCAACAGCAGCTGTTACAAGAGAGGGATCCTTCAGTTGCTCACATCACCCACCTACTTGATTTTAACAGCTTCAGTTCCTACCACAGACAAACAGCCAAAACAAAGACATTGGCCAGCCACCTACCTGTGGAAAGCTGCTTGCTAATTTTCTCCTTCCTTTTGGATTTTCTTCACGAAAAAATCAAATTTCTTACTCATGCAGATTCTTTACTTCTTCCTGAAAGAAGGGTGTTCAGAGCTGCTTCAAGTGGGGTGAACCTGCTGGGAGGATGCACCCTGTCAGCCAAGACATGCTGAAACTTGCAGGGGAAAACATGTATCTCTTCAGACATGCCCTACCCCCTGCTACGCTCCTGTATACATAGCATTTTTAAGAAGTGTGCTGCTACATCTCCACCATTTCCCTTTGCACTGAGTCATCAGGATCCTTTCTGAGGAGGGGATTTTGCAGATACAGACGGTAACTAGCTCTGTGCCCACTGAGGTCAGCATGAAAACTGGAGCTCACAGGAACACTCCCAGTGCTGAGATGGGGCTGCAGAGCAGTGTTCTCTCCTGGCACTCAGCATCTTTCACCACTTGACTATCTCAATACAAATATCCTCAAAAGATGAGTGTTCTCTCTACAGTTTCTTCTTAAATTACTGAGCATTACATATTTTCTCTGGGATTCAAGTATCATCTCAATCACAGGACAACCTCTAATGGTCATTTAGGATTCACAAAAGCCCTATTTCAGTGAAGCACTCAAGCTTGGCTCCAGGCAACCATAAGTTAGGAGAGTATGTACATCCTGGAAAAACAAATAGAACTTAGGCATATATCTAAATCTTCCCTGAAAAGAGAGAAGATTATTCACACATAAAATGTGTATCTACATGCCTGACTGTTTTGAGGCCCAAGATTCACAGAAGAATTACACTGGACCAGTAGTGAACCCTGCCAAAAAAAAACATTATCTCTGTTCCTTTCCCCCTTAAATGCCTCCAGAGCTGCTGGCAGACCAAGGCTATTCTCGAACTAAAAAGGGAAATTTATTCAACAAGCACTATAGCAGGTGGCAGCTGCTAAACAATCTGCCACCAATCAGCAGTTTATGAAAGAGAGTAAAGAATCCAATAATAACTCACAGTCAGGGAGGGAGACACCGAGCCTGTAGTTACTGAGGGAGGCTCATAATCAGACAGAGTCAACTCTTGGGCAAAATTATTTCTCCGAAAATCTGCTTAGCTGGTAAGTTGTCACTCCACAGCTCTTGCAGGCAGGGCACCCACAGCTGAGCCCACTGTGATGTAAGTTGTACCTTGAAACTGAAAGGCTTTTTGGGAGGGCACTGTCCATGAAAAATGAGGCTGGTGGAAAACACAAATAATCTTGTTTACATTATTTTACCCATTTGCCTGTGTTCTTTTGCCCATTTCCTTCTCCTGGAGAAAGTCTATCCTTATGCAAGAGCCCTGAATTTTTAGGACATTCATCTCTTTCTGAGACTAAAGTTTTCTCTGAAATCTTTGTGGTGTTAGCCTAGTGAGGTGAGGCTCAAGCTCAAAATATAAGATGGTGAAGGTGGTGTGCCAGGGCACTCAAGTCTATCTGCAGGTTTCTATACCTATTCATTTTGAGTAAACCGAGTTTGCCATGGTTACTTAAAGCTCAAAATCCTGCAAGTAGTAAATTAGCCAAAAGATGTGAGTTCAAGTTCTGAGAACAGCTAAGAAAACTCCACCCAGTCTCATGGCAAATCTATTCTTTCCAGTTAGATTAGAGCACCATCTACAGGTCTTTCCCGATTTAAAACTTGTATTAGGTTATTCCACTATCTATCTATATATACTTTGTGGTTTCATCAGCATGTCTAGTGCAGTGACAGATTGCACAGTCCAGCTTAGTGTACATAGGACAAAATGACTTTAGACTGGGCTGAGAAAGCAGTCTGTTAACATATGACAGGTTTGTGTCTTCACAAGAAATGGCAAATCTGTGAGTGCCCTTGGCTTTTAATAGCTTGATCCAAAAACAGTGATAAGGGGTCCATTGATTCCATTTTATTTGACATATTCAACTACAATTGCATTTCTTTTATGCACTACTTTTTAGCACAGTTGAACCACAACTATAAGAGAAGAAAGTAAATATACAGACATTAAATTTCAGCTAAAAAACGGAGCAATAGATTTTTACTGATGTAGCGTAGGCTTAAAGTACTACTGTTCATGTTGGATCATATATGCAGAAGCAGTAAGAACAGGATTGATTATAGTTATCCTTAGCTGGTTGACAGATATGAGAACTCTCCACAACACAAAACCATAATCTCTGTATGGAGACTACTATCTAGGGGTTGGATTAGATGACCTTTAAAGATCCCTTCCAACCTGAACTATTCTGTTTGAGTAAATTACTTGCCAAACCAAAAGAAACTTAATTGCTCATATCCATTTAAAAGATCCTGGATTGAGCACTGGTTCAGTGTGAAGGGGGCTGTGATTATTAAAATAACATCTATCCATTCAAATTTACCTGCAGTACACCACAAAAATAATGTAGAGTGGTCATCACAGACACCAAACCCAGTCACTCAACATCCTCAACATCCAGAATCAAGCTCTAAAAAATAAGATTTAGATGGGCCTTAAANNNACTAAAAAAAAAAAATATGAAAGGGGCCTAAAAAAAAAAAAAAAAAAAAAAAAAAAAAAGTCTTTAGATAAACTAAACTTTACCTGCCTGCTGATGTTTTGGCTCATAGGATGTGAAATGTTATTTCAAGCTTATCTCTGTACCTAAGTGAGAGACAACCTCTGTTTTTCTAGCAAGGGTTGAAATTCAAAAAAATCACATGATGAGAGTGCCTGGAACTCTAAGACAGTTCTGGGCCCCCTGGCTCAAGAAGGATAGG
>VWZO01011276.1:0-10164 GCA_013396975.1 Bucco capensis | reverse complement strand
TCCCCCCAACACACCTAGTTTAAAGCCTTGCAGTCGATTAGAAGTGATATGACATTTTTAAAAACTTATGTTTATTTGCAGGCAATTTTGCAGTGCAAAACTTTTTTCAGACCTGTGCTACTAATAAAATCACAGAATTTTGGATCCAGATAAATACATATGCATCTAGACTTCCAGTCAGGCACAGGCACAGTCTGAAAATCACTTGGGGTCTTCTGTGGCCCCTGGTGTGATAACTGTGCTGACAGCAGAGGGAGCAGTAAACTCGTTGCCCATGGGAAAGTGTGCGGCGTGAAACCCATGTTCCTATAATCCTTGTATGGGTAGGATGAGCTCATTAGCCTTCTGGCAGTCATCCTAGGAGAAGGACAACTCTGATTCCAAACCCGGGCAGATGGAGCTTGTTTAGCCCTGTAGGGCATTCCATCTAAGAGAAGGACACTCTAATAAAACCTCTGTCCTAAGGACTTTGCTGCCAGTGTCCAAGCTTGCTAGGCCCTGGTAGATGAACCTTAGGACTAAAGGGTGGGTCCAGCTCTGTGCATGCTGTGTCTCACCTAAAATAAATCCATTGTGCAGGCTCGAGGGTGCTATCCACTATCCTTTTTATCAGCGCGCTTTTAAAAGGTGCTGATGAGGAGCGTGGGTGGAGCCCTCCCTGGATCTTCATTCATGAAGCCTAGGCATACATACATACAGACTTCCAGTGCATTTTCCCCACTATAGCCACTTCATCATAGATAGACTTCATCTCTAGATTTCTGTAAGAGGTGATCCTAAGTAGTCAACATGGATTCACTAAAGGCAGATCGTGCCTGACCAATCTGGTGGCCTTCTAAGATGGAGTGATCGCAGCAGTTGATGAGGGGAGACCGACTGATGTCATTTACTTGGACTTTTGTAAGGCCTTCGATACGGTTCCTCATGACATCCTCATCTCCAAACTGGAGAGATGTGGATTTGATGAGTGGACCGTTCGATGGATAAGAAATTGGCTGGAAGGACGCTATCAGAGAGTCGTGGTCAATGGCTCCTTGTCCAGGTGGAGAGCAGTGACGAGTGGGGTCCCTCAGGGCTCTGTCTTGGGACCTGTGCTCTTCAACATCTTCATTAACGACCTGGACATAGGTATCGAATGCACCCTCAGCAAGTTTGCGGATGACACGAAGCTGAGTGGTGTGGTTGATAGGCCAGAAGGGCGGGATGCCATCCAGAGGGATCTGGACAAACTTGAAGAGTGGGCCCAAGAGAATAAAATGAAGTTTAATAAGTCAAAATGCAAGGTCCTGCATTTGGGAAGGAGTAACCCTAGATATGAGTATAGACTGGGTGAAGAGCTCATTGTAAGCAGCAGTGCAGAGAAGGACTTGGGGGTCATGATAGATGAAAAGCTGGATATGAGCCAGCAGTGTATATTCGCAGCCCAGAAGGCCAACCGCATCCTGGGCTGCATCAGGAGAGGCATGAGCAGCAGGTCTAGGGAGGTGATTTTGCCTCTCTACTCTGTGCTTGTGAGGCCCCGTTTGGAGTACTGCATCCAGTTCTGGGCTCCTCAGCATAAAAAAGATGTGGAGCTGTTGGAGCGAGTCCAGAGGAGGGCCACAAAGATGATTAAAGGACTGGAGAACCTCCCCTATGAAGACAGGCTGATACAGTTGGGATTGTTCAGCCTGCAAAAGAGAAGGCTTTGAGGGGATCTTATAGCAGTTTTCCAGTACCTAAAGGGAGATTATAGGACAGAAGGGGAGAGACTTTTTAGGCGGTCAGACTGTGATAGGACAAGGGGGAATGGATATAAACTGAAGGAGGGGAAATTTAGATTGGAGATTAGAAGGAAGTTCTTTACCCAGAGAGTGATTAGGCACTGGAACAGGTTTCCCAGGGAGGCTGTGGATGCCCCATTCCTGGCAGTGTTCAAGGCCAGGCTGGATGCAGCCTCGGGTGACCTGGTCTAGTGATTGGCATCCCTGCTCAGTGCAGGGAGGTTGGAACTAGATGATCTTTAGGGTCCCTTCCAACCTGGCCATTCTATGATCTATGATAGACACTTCTCAAGGAGGGTGTGCATGTGCATGCACATCCAGTGTTGTGATGCGTTTGTATCCCTAGTCCTTCCATTTCCATTCAGATCAGCAGCTTGCAGCCCTGCAACCTCAGAGGGTTTTGTCTGAACTGAAGGGGGAAAAAGTGAAAGTGTTTTCTCTTTTGGGAGTGTCAGTCAGAGAGAAAAGCAATGGATGGGCTAGATGGCCAATGTATTTTTAGATAAATCAAATAGCTCCTATACGCTTAGGAACAGTAATTATTCCTGTCTCTGGGACTTGTTCTTGTCGGCCTTTGGAAGAACTGGGAAAAACATTACTGTTATCAGTAGTCTGGAATAGGTTACAGATTAGGACATGTTATTCCATTATTTGCGTCTCCAAAACAGATTGAGGGCCCTAAAGAAAGCGGAAGTGTAGATTGGGAGAGTTTGATTCAAGCTGCCATGAATCATCTTATGCTAGATGTCTGGTTCCAGTCTGGCTGTGTGGTGAACTAGGGATGGATGAAGGAATTCCTTTGAAAGGCTGGGGAATGAGAGTGGATAAATTTCTTCTATCTCCTCGTTACAGAAGGTGGTGGATGTTTCAGAGTATTTTGAGTGAATAGCTTGTGAAAGCTGTTGCAGACAAGCCTTCATAGAAAACAAAAATATTACCAATATGTTTTGTACAGATTTGTAATTGTACATCAAAACACAGAGAAGAAACTATTTTTCCATGGATATCTGTGAAAAACAATAACTTAGTAGCTTTTTAATGTTTTAATAAACTTAAGCTTTTGATCACTGAAAGAGCTAAAATACTTTTGTTGCTTTCCCTTATTCTGTAGAATCCCTTCAATTTGCTTTAGTAACCTGCTCCACTGACATTTGGCATGGCCAGCCTCAAGTGCTGGTGGCCCAGGCCAACACATGCAGGTGTGAGTGTAGGCAGACAGTCTAATGCAGTGAGCTGAATGCTCATGCATGGTATAGCTCCATACCATATTTTTAGGTGGTGATTCCTCTCTGTTACTGTTTCATTATATGTTTTCTCTTTTACTGCTGTTTCTAGAATGAGGAGCAGAGTTGAGTGTACACACTAACTCGGTATATCACCTTGTTGCAGAGCTTTGATCAGAGGACTCTACAAAGGTGTTAATATATTAGTAGCTGGTTAGGTTTGTTAACCTGTTTTAAAACTATTTCAGGACTAATTGTTTATCTCGTAGTTGATAATTTTGAACAAACTAGTAAGTAAATACCTGTCCTGTGTAATATGTTAAGGGTGAATGTCAGGAGGAGAGAGCCAGGCTCTTCTCAATGTCATCCAATGTTAGGACAAGAGGGAATGGGAGCAAGCTGGACCACAGGAGGTTTAGTATTAATATGAGGAAAAACTTCTTTACAGTGAGGGTGACGGAGCACTGGAACAGGCTGCCCAGGAGGGCTGTGGAGTCTTCTTCTCTGGAGACATTCAAGAGCCGCCTGGACGCATTCCTGTGTGACCTCATCTAGGTGATCCCGCTCTGGCAGGGGAGTTGGCCTAGATGATCTTTCTAGGTCCCTTCCAACCCCAAACATACTGTGATACTGTGTGATACTGTGCCTTTTAATGTAATGACCTTTCTTTACTCCCCTCCTAACCTACACTTCTGGTGAATGTGTTGAGTCAAATCATCCTATTTATTTAAAATGCTTTTAAGAGAGCTTACCTCTGTTAAAAGGTATCAAATTTATAAAAAATAAATTTTGTAAGATATTTACTAAATACATTAAACTGAAACTTACAGGGCCTTCCCACAGGCAATGCAGTAGTGTCCTATTTTCAGGTGTTCAGAATAGAGACTTTTGTTCAGGTACATTGGTAATGTAATAATATTCCTGAATTATCGTACTTGATACACCTTGACTGGGGTGAGGTTTCTATTTTTTAACTTTTTCTTATCTAGTGAGTCGCTCCTTTCAGTTGGACACAGCTGTGGACTGGCAGCTGGACATTCAGTTTGGGGGGAGCAGTGAACTGGAGGGCATGCACAGATTAGTGCACATTAAGATACACTTCTATACATCTGGTCTCTTAATACATGAAAACTGTGGTTTTCAATCATGAGAAAAGAAATGTGAGGTTTGTCCACTGGAATCTACAGAAAAATACACGTAAAATAATGAGATAGTTTCTTCTTACCACTGAATCTTAAGACTTTTATATTAATCATGTTGGGTCATCAATAAAGATATGAATCATCATTTCCAGCTTTAAAAATATTTTAAAACAAATATTTTCAGTAACATTTATCAGGTTCATCTTTGGCTGTATCTTTTGGAGAATGAACCTGCATCTCAGCCTTAGCAACATAAAGTTAGGACTAAATATTATGAGAAGTTTACATTTGAGCATTTCCAATTAAAAAAAAAAAAGAAACAAAACAAACAAAACAAAAAAAAAAAAAAACAAAAAAAACCAAGCAATGAAAAATGTGGAATGGCTTTATTACACATTGCTCCTTAAAGATAAATGTTGCTTAAGTTCTTCTCCAGCTCCTTTGGCAAGTTAAGTTATTTCCAACAATAACTAAGGCATTCCCATAGCTTTCCACTTTGTGTTGAATGACCACTTAATAAATTTTTTCTAACAGTTTCTTTCCAAGAATGCTTAAAACATGTTTGACAACATGTGAAATAGTGAATTAACTAATATAATCTACTTCTATGAGAGATTTATACCTACAGTACTTTCAATAAATGTGATTTTTTAGTTAATGGGGTGACTTGCCATGTTTTCGAAGGGGTCAGTTCACTGAGAAAGCAAGCATCTGAGTGTTTGCAAGCATCAGGTAACAACTCTGTGTATTATACCTGCAACTTGCTGCAGAAAAAGGACAGAGGTGATCAGAAAAGCAGTTAATTTTATTTCTATTCAATTTCAGTGTTGATTAGAAAGAAATATAAAGATACAGCCATCTTCACTAGTGTAACTCTAAGGCTGACAGTGAATACAAGATTACATAGAGACAGAGATGAGTGAGGTAAATGTACAGATGAAAAATGGAAAAAAGCGTATGCAATGTCTGAGTGAAAAAATGCTGAATGTTAAGGGAGAGTATGTATTCTTAAGCTATAAAATTATACGGATAAGATATGTATGTGTTTATTGTCTGGCCATTTGAAGGAACTCTGCCAGTTCTGCCAAGTCCCTCCCTATTAAGAAGATCTGTAGTTCATAAAAAGGCAAAATACATGCTGCCAGTTCAAGAGCTCTGAGAAATGTTTTCCACAATGTCAACACTTCAGATTGCTGCCCTTGTGCTAGTGCCACCCATGCAGGGGAAATCTTTCCCCGTTTGTCTGGGCATGCCTGTGAAACATTGTCAGAAGCTAGCATTGTGGTCGAAATCTGGGCTATCCCAGAACTTGTACGCTCACCTACCTGCTCTGAATTTTCTCTTTGATTTTTTTTATGTACATGTGAGAACAGTCATTAAGAGTAATATTAACTCTAACTTGAGGCTTCACTTGCACTGTAAATGCAATCTGTTCTGGACAGTTCAATTTGATTTAAACCAGTGCCATCTCAAAACTGGTATTTCTCCTCCCTCTCTTCTCCCTTCATGAAGCTTTTACAAACTCTGGATGAAATTCTGAGCTTGGAAGAGGATATATTATTTCTTTGACCTTCACTGCTGATAGAAACTTGCTACTACATTTCTTGAGGTAGTATCTAGATTCAAAATTAAGCCATCTCTCCTACCTCTGAGTGTGAGAATAGCAAGATCTATGTTCCTTACGAATGAGTATGTTCCTTCAAGTCCTGATTTCAAATTGCCATATATTCTTATGCCAACAAAAGCAAGTTCATAGGCTTTCACCAGAAAATTAGGCTCTAAGGGGAGTTAGTAATATTTATAATAGCTCATGTTTTCTTGAGAACTTTAGCTGTTTGGGGAAGGAAAGGCCAAAATGTTACATTTTTCTGCATTTCTCCCTCTCTGTTTGATACAGTGTATAATTTATGATTCATCTGAATATAGACATAGACCTTTCCTATAACCATCTTCTCTTGGGAGAGGTTTGGGACAGCCCAAGCAGTTACTTTATCAACTCTTCTACTCTTTAAGATTCTGGTTTTTAAAGTACTGGGGATAAAAGTGTACCTCAGCAGCCAAGAGAGCCAACCGTATCCTGGGATATATCAAGAACTCTATCACTAGCCAAGCGAGACAAGTGATAGTCCCACTCTACTTGGCGCTGGTGTGGCCTCACCTGGGGTACTGTGTGCAGTTCTGGGCTCCATAATACAAGAGAGACATGATGTTGCTGGAGAGCGTCCAGAGGAGGGCAAAGATGGTTAAGGGCTTGGAATATGAAGAAAGGCTGAAATCACATGGCCTGTTCAGTCTGGAGAACAGAAGACTGAGGGGGGTTCTCATAACAGTTTATAACCTCCTCACCAGAGAGGGAGGAGTGGGGGCTAAGGTCTTCTCTTTAGTGGACAGTGACAGGACATGGGGGAATGGTATGAAGCTGTCCTGGAGGAAATTCAGACTGGATGTTAGAAAAAGGTTTTTCACCCAGAGGGTGGTGGAGCATTGGAACAGACTCCCCAGGGAGGTGGTTATGGCTCCAAATCTTGTGGAGTTTGAGACACTTGGACAATGCCCTTAGTCACCTCGTATGATCTTGGGGTTTTTGTCCTGTGCCTAATAGGAGTTGGACTTGATGATCCTTGTGGGTCCCTTCCAACTCTGGTTGTTCTATGATTCTATGAAAAGCTTTCAACATACTAATCCCAAAACTGAACTTGTAAGCAGTGCACCTTCCAAACTCAATATATACATGACATAACATGATTGAAAGAGGAACACCTGGGGAATTAAATTCTTGACATTTCTTGTCACCCCTTCAAAACAGCTCATCAGAATAAAGTAGCTTTAAGAAGACTCCATGTTCTGTGAGGGACATTTAGAAACTCTGCTGAGATAACGCGCTTCCCTCTAGTTCAGGAAAATTAACTATGCAAAATTACCATGTGTAGTCTGAAAATAATCTTTGGCACACTCCAGAGTGCTGACCTGGGAACTTCTCCTAAGCATATGCAGAAGAATAGCAATTATAGTGCCAAATTTCCTGGGATCCAGATTTAGTCTGTAAACTTTAGACTGTTTTTTTATAAGCATACCCAAATAAGATGCAGTTGCATCTTTCCTTGTTTGCCTGAATTAGGATAGGTCTTCTCAAAGGGTTTTCCAAAATAAACTTTCTCTTAATCCATTAAAACAACATGGTAATACTCTATACAAAACAATTTATATAATTAAACTAAATAATACCTTTAGGCTTGAATACACAGACTTGAGAACAGGTTTGAACTAGAAATTTCATTCCAGTAACTCTTTATAAGCAGTAAACTGGCAGCGTCCTCATATGCCACTAGGCAATCTACTTGGTCTACCGGATGCCTGACACAGAGTTGGGGCATTGAATGTTTTGTTACTTTTCCCCTTCTTTTGAGAGAGTACCCCAAACCTCTTATTTTACCCACCCCCATTACCAACCAGGACAGTGTCTCCAGACAAGTAAGTCTTCTGCAAGCCCTTCTGTCTTCCATGACCAGTAACTGCTTAGAGTAAGTAACTCCGCAACCTTTTTAAACAGAAATATTTTTTTTTCTCCTGATGATTCCCACCAACCAGAAGAGAAGCACAAAGCTGAAAAGGCCCAGATGTTTGTGTCTTAGCTTAACATTATGAATTACTTGCAGGTTTTGTATAAATTCCCTTTCTTTCATACTTCTTTCTCTGATACAGAGGAGATAGGCAGACCTGCACAACTCTTATGATACCTCTCTGCCAGAAATGCATTAGCTTCAGCATGCCCATTCTTCCATTCTTCACAGCTCATTTCTTCAAACAATACAAAATGCCCTCTGTTTATGGCTTTGACCTTGGAAGAAATAAAAAATCTGACAGGTTTCTGACAGCCAGGTGAGGGGATGCTCCTTATAACAGGACACATACAAGTCCAATAAAGCCAATGCTCAAAATATGCTGACGTAGGAATGCACAGCGTAACTTCTACTTCAGAGTTATCTCTTACTCTTTTGCCATTACCTCTTAGCATCTGCAAGGTAACTCACCCCTATTTCATGGCCATATTTAGGGCATTTGTACAGTTAACATGTGAAATCAGTTTCTCTGCTGGTGTTAGTCCATTCTGTGCCACTAATTTCCATGATCTCTTCCAAATAATGCCTTCTAATGATCTGACCCAAACCTCTCATAGCTGAGAGGTTATCATCAGTCATTTAGGTCTTAGATTCTTCCCTTTCTAGTTGTTTTGTTTTTTTATATCACTAATATTCTTCTTTGGAGAAATTTTGCATGTGTTTTGCATAGCTATAATTCTTTAGCCATCTCTTCTCTCTCCTAACTCTGCTGTCTCCTTACATTGTCTTATAGGCTTCAAGACAGTTCACACGTTCTGCAATATTGTGATAATCAGTCCTATCTCTGACATGCCTTGACTCAAGGGTACACTCCACATACCATTTGCTTGGCTTGAGAGGTCTTCACAGAAACAGTGGCTCACAGTAGCTTTCCATATGGCTTACACTAACATACCCTTCTTGTAAGAGAAGATATTTTAGGACCATTTATATTGTTTTCATTCTTCTGCCTTGTTCGAGAAGGCTGGGCTGTTGAAAAGTTGTCTATGAGCATGCAGTGTGACACTGTGGCCAAGAAGGCGAATGGTATCCTTAGCTGAATTGGCAAGAGCATTGCCATCAGATCAAGGGAGGTGATCCCACCACTCTACTCAGCAGTAGTGAGGCCTCATCCACAGTGTAATGTTCAGTTCTGCTCTCCTCAGGACAAGAGAGACATGGAGCTCCCGGAGCGAGTCCAACAGAGAGCTGCAAAGATGATTATGGGGGTGAAGCATTTCCATTATGAGGAAAGGCTGATGGAGCT
Source organism: Bucco capensis (assembly GCA_013396975.1). Taxonomy (NCBI): domain Eukaryota; kingdom Metazoa; phylum Chordata; class Aves; order Piciformes; family Bucconidae; genus Bucco; species Bucco capensis. Next base: position 1,170 of record VWZO01011276.1, on the reverse strand, counting down.
GGGCTTATTTAGCCTGAAGATAAGAAGACTGAGAGGGGACGGTGTCAATATATATAAGTATCTGAAAGGAGGTTGTCAAGAGCATGGAGTCAAGCTATTCTTAATGGTCCCAAGCAATGATATGCAATATAATGGACACAAACTGGAATATAGCAAGTTCAACCTAAACATGGTGAAAAACTTCTCAACTGTGAGGGTGACTGAGCACTGGAAGAGATTGCCCAGAGAGGTTGTGGAGTCTCCATTTCTGGAGATATTAAAAAAGTGCCTGGACACAATCCTTAAGTAATATGCTCTAGGGGTCCCTGCTAGAGCAGGGAAGTTGAACTACATGTTTTCTGGAGATCCCTTCCAACCTTATTAGGTATTCTGTGTTTCTGTGGCTCTCTGTACTATGTCAGTGATGCTGGCCATAAAGGCAATGCTTAGTTAGTGTCATTACAGAGTTGTGTAAGGGTGTTGCTATTGCTCTGCCTCACCTGGTAACGCCACCCAAAACTCATAAGCCTGCTCACAAAAAAGAACAAAACCACCCACAGGGGACTTCAGCTGAAGTGAGTAGAAGGGATCATTTAGTTTGCTTCAGACAGTAGTGAATAATAAAGCATGAAACAAGTGTTGGAGGATAAAAGATTGATTCAGTTGTCCAAAATCACAAAGTTCAATCTCATATAAGGGTCCCATTGTATAAAAGCTAAACAGATAATTCAAAAAATATTGTGCAGTTAATCAGTACTAATGGCATCCCCCTTATTCTAGACACAACTGTCTGTCTTTGTGCTTCCAGAGATAAAAATTTCCTCCTGGAGCATGAATAACTGAACAAAAGCAGCTTCTGGAGCTTATCACATTCTTCACAGTATCACAGTGTGTTAGGGATTGGAAGGGACCTAGAAAAATCATCTAGTCCAACTCCCCTACCAGAGCAGGATCACCTAGACGAGGTCGCAGAGGAATGCATCCAGGCAGCTCTTGAATGTCTCCAGAGAAGGAGACTCCACAGCCCTCCTGGGCAGCCTGTTCCAGTGCTCTGTCACCCTCACTGTAAAGAAGTTTTTTCTCATATTAATACTAAACCTCCTGTGGTCCAACTTGCTCCCATTACCTCTTGTCCTAACATTGCATGATATTGAGAAGACCCTGGCTCTCTCCTACTGACATTCACCCTTA
>VWZO01011272.1:0-12358 GCA_013396975.1 Bucco capensis | reverse complement strand
TGGTGTGCCAGCCACTGCTCCAAGCTTGGGATCATCTGCAAACTTGCTGAGGGAACACTCTCCCCCTTCATCCAGATCATTGATGAATATATTGAACAGTCCTGGCCCCAGCACTGACCCCTGGGGCACACCACTAGTCACAGGTCTCCAGTTAGACTCTGCTCCACTGACCACAACTCTCTGGGCTCTGTCCTTCAGCCAGTTCTCAATCTATCTCATCAAGCTAGAGAAGGCAACATCTAGGTTGTGAAAAGTATCAGAGAGTAGCTGTGACAGAGCTGTCACCTTCGTTAGTGTTGTCATGGACAAACATAAATCAGCAGGAAGTCAGTCACTGTTAATTTTAGGAGTAAAAATGAAGAGATTTGGTGTAAAGCAGGGCAAGCTGGCAGCAGTGTGAGGGCATAAAGAGTAACTGCAGTAGCTATGCAGTGGATTTGCCTGTCCAGAGGGACAGTAGGGCACCCAAGGGCCTAGAGCAAATCATCCTCTCCTGCCTGGAAATGTAAAAGCAAGCTCTGTGGGGTGGACAAAGCCAGCTTGCTCAAGATTGCATCTGTTGCAAGAGTAGAGAGATAATCTATTCTACTTCTGACTATCAAGATTGTAAGAAATCTCCACTTAGTAGACATTTTAAATTCTTATTTCACAGGAATAGCTAAGTGTGAGAAGGAACAGATAAGTCTCCTCTGATGAAGCCTCCTCTTTTATGCTGCTCCTCATAACTAGAAAAGGAGAATGAATTTCCTCTAAGTTTCAGTCTGCATCTCCTCTGAAACAACAAAGCAACAAGAAAAGCTTGTGTACACCAATGTGCTAGCTGGATTTTTACAAGGTTTGTTTCTTAAGTTGTTGATTCATGTATAAGTGAAGAACATGGTTTGTTGTGAAAACTCCTTTTACATCCCTTTCCAACATCAAATGAAGACAATTAAATAGTGGTTTGCTTCCCAAGAAGAGAAGCTCCTCTAATTTAGAAGAAAGTTTTTATCTAAAGGTTGGGGTTACTTTTACCCCAACATGTGACAAGCCACTTAAAAGCATACAAACAACATACACACAATACATACTTCAACAAAACAAAAAAAAAGGATTTGATTTGATTTTAGAACAACTCTAAAGAGGTGGTTCTTTATGAACTAGTTATGTTACTCAAACTAGTCCCACACTCACCAGCCACAAACCATACTCAAAAAGAAAGCTGCACAGACTTATGTTTGCTTCAATCAGTCAAGAAAAAAAACCAATGAGTACCAACCAGATCAGATACTTTGCCTGCTGTCAGCCACCAACCCTTATTTCATGGAGAAATGATGTTTCAGGCACCAATAGAGACTTATTCAGATCCTGCTCCTGGTTTTTCTCCATAATTACTGGCCCTGCTACCTGAGGAACATGCACAGCTGCAAGATCAAGCTTCAGCACAGCTAGGAAACTGCTCAAAGCAGCAAGCAAGATAGACCATGGAAGTGTAAAATGAGGATATAGCTAGCTGCCTTCAGCAGTCAGATGCACTACACCAAGTCATTCATGATGTAAAGCTCAAGAATTTGCTTATTGAGCAATAGCAAAACCTCTTGAGGGACAGTCAAAATGAGTTGACTTGCTTGTAAACTTGTATTATAGTTGAACTGAGAGGCTGACAAATAAAAATCAATGTATTCTAGAGAAAATCATAGAATAGAATCCTAGAATGGTTTGGGTTGGAAGGGACCTCTGGAGCTCATCTAGTCCAACCCCCCTGCACTGGGCAGGGACATCCCCAAGTAGATCAGCTTGCCCAGAGNCCCCAGCCTGGATTGATAGTGGGGATTGTTCTGACCCAGGTGCAGGACCCTGCACTTGGTCTTGTTGAAGCTCTGAACAAAAAGAAGCTGCAAAACTAGCTCTTTGGAAGCCTTAGTGACACTAGATGAAGCTTCTGGTTGGGAAAATGAACAGCACAGCTCTTTGCAGCACTTACCACCTGCTCCTGCTGTGACAATTGGTGTCATTAGGCAGAACAAACTACTGGAGGGAGTGGAGAGAAGACATGTAGGAAAACATGCATTTCAGGAAACAGAAAGACAAAGTGACCTTTATCACTGATAAATTAGAGTCAGAGCCCAAGGGGTGCAGCAGCATGGACATAAAGCCAGAGTTCTGTCCTCACAATCACTTCCAGTACAGTTTTACTTTCAAAGGGCTAGTTATCAAAGTCACTCTTGGGAGAGTGAAGCAAAGGCTGCCCCTACCATGACTTGAGTGCAGCTTCTCCAGACCCTGAGCTCTGCCTGGTGCTGGTTCCTGCCTATACAATAGCTCCATTTGAACTCAGAAAAGCAGAACTCATCTTTCTGCTTATTCATGGCTGATACCATTCCAGGAGCTCCCAGACCATTTACAGTTAGAGGGACTGTAAATAACACACTTGTTTTAGTATGATGGGAACAAGCTCTCAGCTTTCCTCAAATAATATATGCTTTTTATCCACCTAATTTTAGAAGGGATAACATTACTTCATCTTTTCCTCATATTATCCCATGTGGTTGCTAATCCTTCTCCAAAGTTTGCTTTTACACAAGAAAAAAGTGCAGGAATGCTCTGGCATGCCCATGCTCCATATCCTCTCCTAAATGGAATGGGGTTGGTTATTACAGCAAAAAAGCTTTTGCCTTAATTCATTCACTCTCATTTCCATTGTCTATTAGGTACATTCAAACTTCTAGCAAGGAAGGCATACTCAATTTTAATTGGTTCCAGACATTCAAAAAGTACATCTTTCATCTCAAATCATGCTTCAGATGCTTCAGATCTGAGGGGTTTTTGACTTCTGGAAGAATCCTGATTTTTCTTCTCCTTATAGCCTATTTTTTCCTTGTATACTTGATTTTAAGATTGCATTCTAGAAGCAAAATTCTGAGCAGAAAACCTCAATTTATTGTGACTTCCTTTGTGTGAGGTACTTGAGAATGTTCCCCATTTCATAATAACGGTGACAAACCAACAATGCTCTTGCAACACTCAACTATTATTCTGCTAACTACTTCAAAACTTAAATATTTAACACAAATCAGTCCAGTGTTACTCTCCAAAATGCTCTGCTCATTTCTAGGGCAGAGGATGGCTCTGGCCCCTTCTCCCCTCTGAGGCATGCACAGATGATTTGCAGTGGCAATGTACGTCAGAGAATTTCTTAGCTCTACAGCCAGGCCAACATGAAGATGTTTAACACATTACAGCATCAGGGCCAAAACAAGTCAGTGCTGCTTCTGCCTAGCACAGCAGGCAGCTTGTAGCAGTTAGGACATGAATCTCCTGAGCCTTAAAACTTCTCTGGGAATGCAAGTGGGACATTAGGAGGGTAACTCATGTCTGCCAACCCCTTTCAAATCAGTAATATCAGACGATCCTCATACAGATGGAAATGAAGCACAAGATCTTGCATTCCAGTGACTAAATCAGAGTAACATGATGAGAACTAATGATGGTTTGGGTTGGAAGGGACTTTTCAAGGTCATCTAGTGCAACCCCCCTGTAGTCAGCAGGGACATCTGCAGCTAGAGCCCCAAACAACCTGACCTGGGATGGTTCCAGGGATGGGACATCTCCCCTGGGCCAGTCAATGCAGAGAATACCTGACTTATCAAGAGAGTGACTCAGGCAGCAGGGCACTAGCTAGTGTATTCACACCATCTCACACGGTCTGGAATTTGCAGCAACATCAGAACACTTCACTGAAGCTGACTGGAAAAAATCCATTTTACAGAAAAGATAAAACTTTAAAGTTTTGGTTTCTTTCCCCCCATGCCATATCAGGATGAAATCAAAACATTTCCATTCTAGTCAGATAATGAAATAGCCCAAGAAATGGATCCAAGCTACTGCTCACAGTATCACATCTCAGGAGAGACTTACTGTCTTGCTGGTTATCAGAACTGCACCACTAGGAGAGAAATGAGCACAGGTTTGGATGACACTCATCCTCTTAAATGGGACTGAGGTACCACAACTCACCTCTGCAAAAGGAGGAGCACTTGAATATCTGACTTCACCCCTTAGCTACTGGCCAGCCTAAGACCCTTCCCTTCATCCAGCTTCCACCACCAATTCCAGTTAGGGAGAGAGAACTCTTCCAGAGAACTTTAATCCAAACTGCTCCACTTCCAAGAAGAGTTTGGAAATCTACTGGCACTAAGTTATTAACAAATTCCCAATCACCCCCTCAGTTATTTGCTGTTAGTGAACTGACTCCACATGAGGTTGAGCACAGAGCTTTTCAGAGCACTCCTGGCACTGTTCACTGCTTGCCTCCAAGAAACTGAGCTCTGGCCCTTCCTGCAAACACCAGCAGTGGGTGGCTGGGAATTCTTGAAGATGTTCCTGTCAAGCAAAAACCAAACCCACTGGGAACATCCTGTTTCAGGAGACTAGAGGCCTGTGACCATTTTCCCACCTGGAATAGAGCTGTTCAGGGTATGCTTGAAGGAAGGGAAGCTGCCACCCCAACACCACAGATCAGAGTGCTCAGCAGACCACACCACTTGGACAGATCTTGTTTGAGAAAGCCAAAATGAAATTGTTGTAAGCTTCACATCTGAAGACTATCAAGCTGCTTTTAGTATGATTTCAGGTTTATTTTAATGTTACTGTCTTTGATAGAACCAAGCCTTACTTGCCAAGTAATAAATAAATAAAATGGATTAAAATCTTTGTGAAACAGTTCACTACCAAAATAAAAAAAGACAACAACAAGTAATCAAAAGCTTTTGCACAGCATCTTCCCCTGGGAATGTAGTGCTCTGAATTGCCATTTTATATTGATCATCATTATTCTTCATTAACAGGGTAAGAAATAAGAGTCTCATCTTGCACTCAAGAGCAAAGCTGATCCAAATGTCTAACCCAGCTACAAGCTCTGACACAGAATGCAATCAGATTTGGGTTATTTTCTTGTTTTCCATTAAAAGAGGTAACTTGAAAACACAATACTTTTCCCTGCCTAGATTTAGAGTGTCTCCCCAGGAGAGTCTGCTATCCAAACATTTTGATTTGTAAACAAACAAGTTCAGACTGTAGTTGTTTGCACTGCAGTAGTAGAAACCAATGCTCCAATGCATAACCATCTGCTGCAAAACAAACTGCTAATAAAGGAAAAACATTCCTACCAACCCTTTGGGCTCCACTGGATAAACAAGGATGAGGAGCTCAAAGCTAAGCTCTCTTCTGGCAGCAAACACTTGTAGGTACAGACTTTATTGGAGCATGTTCATGTTTTTAGGCACTGATGCTTATCACAAGACCTTCTCAGCCCTGCCTAAGTGCCTTCAACAGATGACTTGTCTAGAAGGTCCACTGCTGGCTGCAATACACCCTGGCAAAGCAGTCTGTCTTCCCACATCTCATCACTAATGCTGCTTGGTTTCTGCTACTTCATGTAAAGAGTCTGCAGTGACAATCCAAAGGACACTTTTGCTTGGCCAAGTGTGCACTATGCTCCCAGAACTGTCTCTGGGAAAAACACAGGCTCATTGCCTTGCAAAAGGCCACAGCAGCTCCTCTTTTGAAGACTGGTGAGGAACAGAGGGGAAGTCAATCACCACAACGTAATTTTCTTATTTCTCTGCTATTTCTGCATTACAGCTCATCAAGCACTTTGGGGAAAAGCTCCAAGACAGGCAACAGTGCAGGTGGTAACATTTCAGGAGAATTAGCTGTAGCTCTAGATTTGGGTGGAGATGAACTAGAGGAGCAGAACAGGTAGGAACTTAACATGTCTCCTCTTTAGCTGCTCACTGTCAATAAGCAAGCAGCAAGCAGCCCAGTCACGCAGGGGCAGCTTCAGGAAAGCTCCCTTGCCCTCTGAGCAGAAACCACAACTTACCTCGTGGCTAGGCTTCGCGAACGAAGATCCAGGGAGGGCTCCATCCACACTCCTCCTCAGCGCNGCACCAGGGGCCACAGCAGACCCCAAGTGATTTTCAGACTGTGCCTGACAACTTACCTACAACTTACCAAAACCACAACTTTCCTACTAAACCCAACAATCTAAGTGTTGCTAAATAGGGGATTTCTTTTCTAGGAAGCTCAGGGGGTAATAAACCTTACAGTTCTCTACCTCCTTGTGACAGAGGGTGAAACCTATTAATTGCCTGGGTTCCAGTTTGCTCCCTAACTATGTCTGGTGAAAAAGCCAAGCAGCAGCTCCCCATTTCCAGTACTTAAAGGGAACTTCCAAGCAGGCTGCAGAGGGCCTGTTTGCAAAGGCCTGCAGTGAAAGGACAAGGGGCAATGGTTTTAAACTGGAGAGGAGGAGATTTAAATTGGACATTAGGAAGAAGTTCCTCACCACAAGGGTGGTGGAACACTGGCACAGGTTGCCCAGGGAGGTGGTTGAGTTCCCATCCCTGGAGGCATTCAAGGCGAGGCTTGACAGGGCTCTGGGCAAGCTGATCTAGTTGGGGATGTCCCTGCCCAGTGCAGGGGGGTTGGACTAGATGAGCTCCAGAGGTCCCTTCCAACCCTAACCATTCTATGATTCTATGATTTGTCCTGACCTGCCTGATGTGGTCAGGTTAAAACTTTCCAAGGAGAGCTAACAAATAAGTTAAGGAGACCAGAGTTGTGCTGTCATCTGCTCTCCAGAGCAATGGCCTGAAAGTCAGCAACCAGCAGGCTGCTCTTCAACTTAGCCATGCCATGTTGGCTTTTTGCTACCATTACATTCCCTGCACGTGTTTAGCTTTTCCTGCCCCTTATCACATCTGAATGTTAAGCATTTTCCCTCCATTATGGAAAAAAGCAGCCAGGAGCTTCTGGAAGTACTGAGCATTGTTGTATCTGTCATTAGTTTGTACACAGTGAACTATTTCCACCCTGAAGTTACTTTTCCAAGGAAGACTGAGGTGTTGGCTTTAGTGGCACCAGTCCCTGCAAAAGCTATCAACTATCTGCAGTGATCCTGCTCCCTCCTGAGAGGTCTTGCTGTTAAAGACATTACTGTCTCACAGGAAATCACTGCTTTCCATGCACACACTACCTACCTCATACATTCTGGTCACATTGCTATCAAAAGGGGAACTCAGAATTATGCCTGAGCTGGGATGAACATTACCTATTTCCAGAGGCAAAGAACCCTATTCATGGGCTGACCACACAGAGACATACCCTCTGGCATTGACTGGAAAACACAAACACACCAGAACTGCCTTGTTTCTTTTCAAAATAGCCTCCAATAAAGAGCTCCTTCATTCCAGGCAACTACCTAGGAAATCAGAGCATGTTGGGAGCCATTCCTTTGGATTACCTGCTAACATCTCCATTTCAGTCAGAAAGCTGCCCTGGGTTTGTGCAGTAAGGAATGAAATTCCCCCATCCCAGCAGTGGTATCCAAAGATTAGCTAGAGGAAGCCACAAAGGAAGCAGATGTGGAGCCCTGTACAGCATCCCAGTGTCTCTCACATACCTTCCCTCTGCACCAGTCTCTACCAACACTGACTGCTCCACTTCCCCTCCTTACCTGTGGCACTTTTTGGCAGGGCAGGGGTAGAGAATATAAAACAAGATGTGCAGTTCCACCATCACAGTCTAACCAACTCAGGGATGCTTCTGACACAGAACAAGGTAGGGGAGATTCCAAAAGTCAGACTAAGCTTCAGAGATGGATCCAAACCTTTTGATGAGTATTAATTCATCTAGTTTTGTAAATATGATTTATTTTCTCATATGCATTTGTTGGTATATGCCAACACCACCATTTTTGCAAGAAATAGGATGGCAGATCTCTTATTTTTTTGCTTTCACTCATTTGCTTAGAATTTCATCATTATACCTCAGAAATGGGAAATACATGTGAATTACAAACCTCCCAATATATGGAAGCAAAACCTATTTAAAAATCTTGCCTTATCACTGAACTAGCTCATACCCACACAGACTGAGGCAGCTTCCAACTCATCCTGAGTGGGTCAGACACATAGCAACAGTTTTAACAGGAGACAGAGCACAAGTCACTGTGCCCTGCCTCTGCTGATGTGGATCTGAACTGGCTCATGTCAGGCTTGCTTAAAGAACTAGAAGTGCAAATAAGGTCTGCCTGCAGTGCCATTGAAAACACGCCCTTGACTCCACACTGCTGCTAGAGAATCTTTTTATTCTTTACTGTTCAGGCTACAATAAACTATTACTCCTTTGTAAAGCAGAAGCATTCTCAGGTGTAATGAAGACAAGACACAGGAAGATGAGGAGGAGGAAGGAAGAGCCTGAGGCAAAGACAAGGAGGAAACAAAAGAGACAAACTTTGAGATGTAAAATATAAGGAGACTAACATCTAGGTCTGATGCAAGACTCCATGTCTAGTGTGAAAATGTAACTGGAGAGTTGTTTGTGGCAGGCCTGATTCTAGATGGTGGCACCTTAACAGTCAGGCTGGCAACTTGAGGGGACAGCTGGCAAAGGCTCAGGTACCCAAGCAGACACAGAGGGTTTCTGGAGCGTCTTTTAGGGAAAAAGTAACATTGTAGACCATAGAGGTAAAGAGGAAGAATTCAGAAGTAGAGCTGAGGTGTTATAAACAGACATTAGTTAGAGAGTGCAGCACAGTAAGGCACAGAGTCACCACTGCTCACTGAAAGAGAGAAGACAAATGATTGAAGAGGTGAAGCACAGACATGACAGAGGCCAACAGCAAAGCTCTACTCAAGCCTGTCCTTAGGTAATTCACACGTGAAAAGGGCTCAAAGGGGAAAAGCAGAGCAATGCAAAGTGGGGTGCTGCATTTCCACTCAGGCTTGCCTTCCTTTCTTCTGGGCTTCAGGAGAACTGGCCCTCTTCTCCCTACAACACTGCAACTCCCAGCAACATCTGGAATAGCACTGCACAGCTGGCAAGGAAATGTAAACTGAGGTGGATAAATCACTTTGATGCCAATACCAGTAACTAACTTGTAATTTCAAAACACTTCACCCCATCCACTGTAACACACATCAGTCTGCTCTTGAAGATGTCATAGTCCAAAGCAGCCTGAGGATAGACACAGAAGAGGGTAAACTAGATTCTTTCAGTCTACACTAGAGAAGCAACACTGCAAGCAGTTATCCCACCTTCAGTAAGTACTAAACCAAAGGCTTCCTGCAAATCTGTTTCACTAATAAAATCCCTTCCCAGGGTAGAGTTTGCCTCTGCTGAAATATGTTTACCTGTTTTCCCTAGCTGTACAGAATTAGAGCAAGCCAGGGAAGCATCTCGCTTCTCAGCTCCAAAACTAAGGGCAAGTCTCCTTTGTCTTGACAGAGGAGAGGGAAAATTCAATCTCTGCTAAATAGAAAACCAGTAAAGCTCATAAATCCCTGTCCCTACAGTCTCTAGGAGACAGAAAAGGAATTGGAAATGAAAAAGTTCCTTACAAAAATCACAAGTCAACACCATTAATTCTTGTATTACTACATCAATGGCTCATTGATTAAAAGAAATATTTGTTCTCATGCAGAACACATTTCACATCCTTTGGATCTATCACTGGCAAATGAAGAAAAAAAGCCCCCAATGGTCAAACTCTCATTACCTCCCTGTTCTCAGTGCTCCCTCTACCTCTCTCATGTTCATGCTATTTGTGCCTTCTTTCCATCCCCTCCTTTGCAGCCCTAGGGCAGGCATCTGACTTCTCTGTCAGTTTGCCAGCTTTAAGTCAGAAATTTTGGATCCTTACAGGAATGAGGAGATACTTATCCAGCAATGGCTGTGAGACACAGTGTTCTGGAACAGAAGAGTCAGCAGGCAGCCTTTCTTGTCAGACTGGGCTAATTTATCTCATTTTGTAGAACTAGTCACACAGAGGTTAGACAGCTTGCCCAGGTCTTCAGTCAGCCATTCCAAAGCCAGAGGTTGGACCACAAGCCCTGAGCTCTTGCTCCTTTGCTCTAATCAGTTAAGCACTTCTCACCTTCAGGATTTATTTGCTCTTTCATGACTGATGACTCAGGCAGTGCCTAAGGAGGACATTATATACTGCCTTGTGATGAGGGGCTAATTCCTCCTCCACACAAGCTGTTGGGTCTAACTTGACCCAGTGGTACCCAGATAATCAGCCCATTGTCTCAGTATGCTAACTGAGACAAATGGTGTCATGAGTCATGTTTAGGTGTCTGCTGCAGGCTTTCCTCTGTTTTCTGCTCCTGAGATTAATGCCTTCATTCCTTAGAGGTGACTGCCGATGCTCCTCTTCTGAGTCCTACTGCTGGGTTACAGAGTGTGCTTGTGCTAGCTCATTTGCAAAACATTCTGCTTATTCAGATTTTGCTATTTCCAGAGTCTTTAGAGATGATTGTTTCCATGCCAATTGTTTGGGGTTAAAAACAAACGAGCAGAACAGAATCAAAACAACAACTCCCCTTCCACCCTCCTCTTCACACTTGAGTCAAAAATGTGAGCCCCCTCATTTGTAAGCTTCACCACTTGGGATTATGTTTAAATGATTTTATCAGGCAGCCATTAGTCAGCTGTTAATCAGAGGCATTTGTGTTCAAGCTTTCAGTAGAGGAGCCAGGGACCTTCACTCACAGGGCCACAGATGGAGGCACAAAGGGCAAACAGTGATACCTGATTTCATTACATCAGCTCCTGGCATTTGATATTTGCCATATTCCTGTTTTCACCTTCTCAGGGGACTCAGTTGCCTACAACCAGCTGCTTGGGAAACCACCAGCTAACTCATTCCTCCAGAGAGTGAACCCACAGCTTCCAGAGCTGAAAACACCTGCAGTTAAAGCTTGAGCTAAAACCCTAAACCAAGATTGTGACACTTCCTCACTAATGGATAGCTGAAACTTGGGATCCACTACTTACTTTCCTCTTTTAATCCCAGTAGGTTGCAGTCAAAGCACAGCAGGATTTCCTTTGATCTCTTCAGCCATGTCTTGGGCAGATACCCGAGTCCTGTTTCTCCCCAGCTGGCAAAGCACAACCCATCAAAAGGCAGTCAGAGAGACTGTGCCTCCTACCCCACGCAAGGGAACAGTGGTCATCCTCTTTTCTTGTATCACATCTAAACCATCTCACTTGGTTTGTTCAGCCTGGAGAGGAGGATACTGAGGGGAGACCTCATTGAGGTCTATAACTTCCTGAGGAGGGGAAGCAGAGAAGCAGGAGCTGAGCTCTCCTATCTGGTGACAAGGGACAGGAGCTTAGGGAATGGCACCAAGCTGTGCCAGGGCAGGGTTAGATTGGATATTAGGAAAAAGTTCTTCCCCCAGAGGATGGTGGAACACTGGCACAGGCTCCCCAGGGAAGTAGTCAAGGTGCCAAACCTGACAGAATTCCAGAAGTATCTGGACAATGCTCTCAGGTACATGCTGCAAATTCTGGGGTAGTCCTGTGCACAGACAGGAGTTGAACTTGATGATCCTTGTGGGTCCCTTCCAACTCAGGACATCCATGATTCTGAACACTCTTCACAGCAGCCACATGCTTCTGCCCGTGCTTGAGGCTGGCTAGACATGAGTCTGCTTTGGGCAAATAGTCCTATAGACCCTTGCACAGGCTCTTAGAGCCCTAGGCTTGTTGCCACACCAGCATGGCTGCACAGCTCCTAGACAGAGCCTGAGCCATACACAGGTGGCACTTAGAGACACCTAAAACCACAGATCCAGGCTCTGCATGTCACAGTATCCCAGTATGTCAGGGGCTGGAAGGGACCTAGAAAGATCATCTAGTCCAACCCCCCTACCAGAGCAGGATCACCTAGACGAGCTCACACAGCAATGTGTCCAGGCAGCTCTTGTCTTCAGACAGATCTGTTCCTCTGTCTCAAAATCTCACCAAGGGAAAGAAAGGAACTAGCCCTTTCAGAGACCACTGCATTTTTTTCTCTTGGAGGGCTATATAACCCCACAGATCATTGGGGAGCATTCAGCAGAGGTGGCTGAGTTCAACTGCTGCACTGCTTCAGTGCTTAGAGATGAGCAAGTAGCCCTCTCAAACTCAATTATTGTTTGGTGTTAATAGCAGAAGCTAAACACAATTCAGCTTTAGGAGTTAGGATTTTTAGCATAGTAAAAGGCTTGGAAAGAATGCCTCCCCATTGAGTAGAAAGAAAAAGCTTCCCTAAGATATCCACTGTGAATTAAGCCAAAGCATGCACTGAGAACAAACACCAAGCTATCCCCCTGAGCTGTACTGCACCCATCCATGGCTATGCTCAACATCACTAAATCACTGCATATCAAGCATGGCCACGAGGGAATTAAGAGTTTAACTAGAGGGCATAAAAATCTGGGACTAGACAAAACTCAAAGCAGGGCTAGCAAAGTCAATCTGGTGGAAATTACTCCTAAAAGGTACACAAAAAATAGTGAAAAATTGTCTCTTTTGACAACTTCTAAAT
>VWZO01011268.1:0-25646 GCA_013396975.1 Bucco capensis | reverse complement strand
GGTGATAGGGCTAGGAAAAAGGCTGGACTCGATGATCTTCAAGGTCTCTTCCAGCTGTAGCTGTTCTATGATTCTATGATTCTACTTACAAGTAAAATAATAGTCTTTTACCATTCATCACAAATTTAGCATGGCATCATGTTGAATGAACAGTTGGCTGTATTACCACTATTTTTATTATCAGAGTTGTAGCCTAATTTCAAATTACTATGAACTTGAATTCGTTTACAGAAATGGCAAAAAATTTGATTTTATGTGAGGCTATAGCAAATTGGACAAACACAAAGAGCAGTACTGCTGACTAGAAAAAATTTAGTCTACAGAAGTGGTATGTAATAAATATGGCATCATTGTTTCTAAAATAAGAAATTATTTTTTTAACTGAATAAATAAACTTACATTTTTATACTTTATGAATTTAAAACTAATCATCTCATTACTGAAATATTCTCTACAGCTTTTATCTTTTTTAAAGCTGGTTTATCTCCCTTTATCAGAATTACTCTTCAGTCATAAAGAACACAAAATGAGATTCACAAATAACTTTTATAGAATATGTTAACACTTCTTTAACTTGGGATCCTGTTAGGACTGTCCCAGCTTACCTGCTACTTCTCCTCAAATTATTACTCCTTCAGTAGTTAATAGATTTCTCCCTCATCCCCTATTAATAATGAAACACTTCTAAACTTTTATTTTTGAGTTTGCAGAGAGTGTGTTTTGCTGATTTAAAAAGAAAACAACCCTCTAATTTTACCATAGTATGTTTTTCTAATAAGAAAGCTTTTTTTTTTTCCTCTCTATATAGCATACTTTAGTCCATGCTAAAATGTGAAATTGAGCTTATGGATTTCAGATTTATATATTTTTACTGAAAGTTTATTAAACTTAGTACATCTAAAAGACTGTGAAATCAGGAAAGGTAGCAAGGTAGTTTTGAAGTAGCATGGGGAGAATGTGTGGGGGCAATATTATACCATAAGCAAGTCATGAGGAGTCTTTAGTTAAACTTGAGACTTTCAGAGCTGCTTTTTCCTACTTTTCTTTCCTCCTTCTGACATTCATTTCATTGAAAACTGCCTGGGTCTGAACTTTATGACAGTAGCAAGTCAGTGGAGCAGATTGCAAGACAAACTCTGAGAATTTTGGTATTTTTTAGATTTTTTTTCCCATACTGTCCTTTCCTTGACTTCATTAGGTAAATTCAGGCCAAAGGTAAAAGAGTTCATTTCAACATCTTCCTATTTTTAGCTAGTATATTTTTCAAAAAGTCTATTTTTATGTTACTTGCATCTCAGCTTTGCATTCCATCTTGTCAAAAGTACACAACAAGCAAACCCCTCTTATGATTTGTATGTGCTAAGTACATAGATTTACTGCTGCATTTTGAACCTTTTTAAATTAAAATGTATTGCTTGTTCCAATTGTATTGATTTACACATCTCTTTGTCAATATTTAGTAGAGCAACTTTTCCAATAAGTTAAAAAAGATCTGACAAGTCAGGTTGCATTGAGTGGATTGGTTTAAGTTCATATTTCTGCATGTTATTTGTTTGTATGTTCTTGCTCTTTTGCCCTTTATTCTCAATCTCTGCTACAGGTATTTGTAACATCCCCTAAGCTAGAAAAGATGCAGCCAGTTGAACTGCAAATTCATACCAAGTTGCAGTCATTCAAATGTAACCCTTCTTAAATTTTCTTTGAGTTTTCAGCTCATAACAAGTACTATATAAAACTTCTACATAAGGTTAGTTTGATCTTTTGTTATTTGATAATTCTTAAAAAAATCATAAAATGGCCTTTGCTGCTCTTAAGCTTAATGGTAGTGTAATGGTAATGAATTCTCAAAATTACTGCCATTTTTTTTAATACTCAAGTGCTCTTGAGTAAATGTTACAGTTCTATCCCTTTTTTTTTCCTGAGATAGCAATATAATTACCTCTTTTGTCTTCTTCTTGTCATCAGCCAACTGCTTGTGCAGTAGTAATTTCTTTTTAGAATGTACAAAAGTTACCAATTCAAATAACCTTAGTTTTTTTTTCTCTTCTCTTACACTTGAATCTTAAACAAGTGTGTAACAGTTACTGGACTACAGGGGCATTCTCTAACTTGCTATGTTAAAACTTCTTTGTCCATACCTCTGTTTGTATCTGCTATTCTTCTGATTGCTGATCCAAAAAGCAGCTGAGATGTAAAGCTGAGTGTAACATTTGCTGGTGGAATATCAGTCTGGTGCAGATAAAGAAAATATTGTGGATTTTCTGTCTGTAAATGTAGACTTACATCATGCCTAGTAAGTTTATGTAAGTCTCACCAAATACAAGATAGATCATAAAATCATAGAATCCTAGAATGGTTAGGGTTGGAAGGGACCTCTGGAGCTCATCTAGTCCAACCCCCCTGCAGTGGGCAGGGACATCCCCAACTAGAGCAGCTNTGTTTGCTCATGGCCAGCTTCTCATCCACCAGCACCCCAAGTCCTTTTCTGCAGGGCTGCTCTCTAGCATCTCATCCCCAGCCTGGATTGATAGTGGGGATTGTTCCTACCCAGGTGCAGGACCCTGCACTTGGTCTTGTTGAAGCTCCTGAGGTTCCCCTGGGCCCACCTCTCCAGCTTGTCCAGGTCCTTCTGGATGACATCTCACCCCTCCAACTTATCAACAGCACCCCATAGCTTGGTATCATCTGCAAACTTGCTGCTGGTGCACTCAATGCTGCTGTTGATATCATTTATAAAAATATTAAACAGTCCAGGCCCCAGTACAGAGCCCTGAGGGACACCACTTGGCACTGATCTCCAGCTGCACTTGGAGCCATTGACCACTCCCCTCTGGATGCGACCAGCCAGCCAGTCTTTCTAGTTGCTAAACTCTAGAAAGGCACTAGGAGATTCTCTTTGTTAGTGATAGATGCAGGTAAGGGTTAGTTTTCCTGCTGAAAATGAAACTATCAGTCATTTTCTTTTCACTTTTAAGAGATGAAAATTCTCTCTTAATGTGATCTGGCTAGTGTGTATCTGTTGGTATTTATCATGCATGTTAGTTAAGTTTAAAAAGCAAATAATCTAACACTGCACTAATTTTTGATCTGAACACTTGCAGTAAGTTGAAAGAACAAATTATGATAGTAGGCACTTTGTTTTAATGAGAATACATATTGAAGAAGGAAGAAAAGGAAAATTATTCAAATATTTTCATGGGCTGTTGAAAATCTTCTAGTGACACTTGCTGGTAAAACTGAGGAGAAACTATTGGAAATTGGGTATATATTTTCTGTGTTTAGAGATAAGTTGATAGTGATTACTAGAGACTCAGAACATTTAAGCATGCTGTGAGATCTGTGATATTTGGTCTATAAACATGCAAGAAAAATTAATTATACCATGGCTTCTTCATATATGTAGAGACAATATAACTTGAAAAAAAAAATCAATAACTTTCTTTTTATCTCCAAATTACATTAATTTGAACTTCTAGATAGCTTATCTTAGGCTTAGGCTTTTTTATGATAATGAATTAAAATGCATAAGTAGGATTGTATAATCTCTTTTGTGAAGGTATATTGTTGGTACCAACAGTATAATAAATGTATTTTGTTGTGGAGAGGGATGTTATCCGTGGTTATTCTCTAGTGGAAAACCAATTTTTTTCTTGCCTTTAACTGCTTTTCTGTGAAAGATTGGTGAGCTATTAGTTTTCTTCCTGCCTGCCTGATTCCAGTATCTTCAGAAATTCCTAGTTAATTTGACAATCTACTTAAATTTCACAGTCATTTTAATGTAAACAATTATTGAATATCTTAAGTTTCTTGAAAAGAAGTAACCAGGCTGAGGTGAAAAACCTAAATTTATTTTAACTCTCTTTAGGAAAGACTGGTGACAAACTCAGTTATTAGCATGAGAGAAACTCATGTGGGAATAACCTTATAAAGGGAGGCAGTGTCCATCTCTTGGAAGGAAGGAAGGCTCTGCAGAGGGACCTGGACAGGCTAGGTGAATGGGCAGTGACCAATGGTATGAAATTCAACCAGGCCAAGTGCAGAGTCTTACACTTTGGCCACAACAAGCCCATGCAGCGCTCCAGGCTGGGAGATGAGTGGCTGGAGAGTGGCTCAGCGGAGAGGGACCTAGGAGTATTGGTTGATAGCCGGCTGAACATGAGCCAGCAGTGTGCTCAGGCAGCACGGAAGGCCAATGGCATCTTGGCCTGGATCAAGAATAGTGTGACCAGCAGGACTNTGATGCTGTGAAATGCTTCAGCATTTCATCAGTGTTTGTGCCTTTGTTAGACCTCAGTGTCAGATGTAAAGCTATAAGAAGCCAGGTGGAGTTACCTGGTTTTTTTTTCAGCTTCCTTTATCCAGAATTCATGATGAGCAGGTACAGATAGATAGAATAGAAACATCAGAAGATTTGTTGGTCAGTTTGGTTATGTTTATTAATTAGGATCCTCTGTTATCCTTAGTTATTTTTGAAAATAATATTTATATTGTGGTTTATTGTACTTGAATATTTTTGTACCAGTCTGAGCCATACTGATTTATTTCTTTTTTTTTTTGATGTGGCTAGTTGTAGTAACCACCTTTTGTCTGAATATTGTAAAAATGTTGTGTTTTCCTATTTTAATAGTGTCTAAGGTTAAGTTTCCCTAATGTACTGATAAAACATATTGCCAAGAAAATTCTTGGCAGATTTTCAAGGAGGGCAAGTCCCTTTTGTTCTAAGAATGAAGGGTCAAGGAGGAAGCAGACATGTTTTCAGGTAGCCCAGAATAAAAACTGGATCTCAGCTAGGTTTAGTAAGTGAAACACAGAACAGAAAAGAAAGGCTACTAATTCTTTGAATTTAGACTGCATATGAAGCACATTTACATCTATCAGCACTAATAAGTCTTAAATAAAATGAAATAATTATTGTGCATGCATCTTCATACTACCTTTTTTACCCTCACGTGGAACTTTAATTTCTAGAGATTCAGTGATTTCATTCCTTCTGATTTCCTCTAACAATGTATGATGTCATCTGTCATCCTTGATGTTTATTTGGACCAAATAAACAAACTGAAAAATACAGTGCTATAAGTTGCTTGAAGATGAGTTGTTGCTTCCTTTGATTTGTATACAGGCAGAGTTCTTGGTTTAATACTCCTGATCTGGGAGGAAAACTCCATGTTACATCTGTTTGATTCTACAGAAGTTTAATATTTTTCTGGAAAGAAATGTTCTTCATTATTTAAAAATAATGGCATTCAGGAGATGTTTGTTTCAGAATAGCATTTGACATATCTGTCCAGGAAATTTTGCTATATTTTTGTTAGTAGTATTAGCATCCCCAGGAAGAAATACAAATAATTAAAATTTATATTACTTCATCACAACTTCCTTATTGGCTTCATTTAGATTGATTGACCTGTATCTGTTATCTTAGACTAAGGAAGTTGTGTGCCTATGAATCTAGACCATAGGAGGAAATTGTTAGCTAAGTTTTCATATGTTGTTGTTCCATGTGGAAATACTCTTCAACATGTTGAGTCTGTGTTTAAAAAGAAATTGATGATGATTGTAGTAGGTTATAAAGCCAGTTTCCAGCCTGATAGCTATATCAGTCAAAATAAATAATCAGCAAGAATTCCTGGTCTGCCCTTTTTCACATTACCTGGATTATATGAAAAGATTTAAAAATAGGCTGTGAAGTTAGCATCTTGATTGTCAAAAGTCCACTGACTTCATGAAGACTGCTACATTTAACTGAGACCATTTTACAGTTCAATTTATTACATTAAAAAAGTTCTCAACAACTAATCAAATACTTTCAACATAATTTGATTGCATTATTTCACAGCATTGAGGTTGAAGTGGATTGTCAAGTTAAAGTCACATCATACTCTTGCCTTAGTAGACTCCAATACTTAGGTGGGTTGTGGCCCAGTTTTGTGACTGGCTGGAGGCCTAGTATATATAAATGATACTTCAGGACATGATCAGAGTTATAATCCTGTATTCTATATAGTATATTCCTTTCCTTAAGTTTTTTCAGGCTTTCTGTAGGGAGGGGAAGGGGAGAAACAAACAAATGAAAAAAGCAGCAATGGTAGCTGTATACTCTGTCTTCTGCTTAATCCTTATCCCCTTCACATTGTCAATACTCATCTAATTCCACTTTAACAACAGTAATTGGCTGATGGAGTAGCAGATATAGATTTGTTTTCCTGATGACTCCTTGACTTTTTTCCTCTGGTAATACTAATAGAATTCCAAATCCTTACTGGTGTGATCATGTCATGAGTAGGTCAGCAGTCATGTCAAGGTCCTATTGGAAACTTCATAGTCAACATCTTAATTTAGACTTAGCTATCTTTTCTTCTTGTATGTGCAATTGTAAGCAATTCTTTCAAGTATCACACTCATTCTGTTATAACACAATCCATTTGATGCAAAGGAAGGCAGTTCTGCCTGTGAATTGTTTACTGAATTGTAGTTGATCACACCCAAGTTCAAGTAAGCATCTTTCCAGGTGTGATGCAGCTTCAAGGAAACAAAATATTGCTTGTTTGCTGAAATTTTCAAAGTTATTTCAGTCTTTCATTTAATGAGAATTGAAATGGATATTTTGCATTTCTAATATGTAAGGAAAATGTCTGAAAAATTGAAACATAAGGTTTCTGGGGTGGCTGAATTGATCCAGTCATTTCTTGCCACTGAAAGGAAAAGGCTTGCCTCCTTGTTTCTTGTTTTCTGTTCTAGCTCTTAACCCCATCTCCCACCTGCTGCAGGCCATATGTTTCCTCCCCTACATCATGCCACAGCTCTGAATTTTGTAAATCCCATTTCTGTGCTGCCTCAATTCACTAAAATGGGAGGGGAAAGTCAGAATTTTCTTCTGAGATTAGCTTTTTGATCTTTTCAGTGAACCGGAAGCGATCTAGAGAAGGTCAGAAACAGGAGGGTGGAGATGATAGCAGCATATAAAAGGGGATGAGGGACTGCCCCTTTGAGAGGCAGTGGGTCATTTAGGACACACTGTTTCCTGGTTTTTTGGGCTCTTCTCCATGGCAGCTAGTGACAGGACAAGAGGCCATGGCTTGAAGCTGCAGCAGGGGAGGGTTACACTGGACATTAGGAAGCACTTCCTGACGCAGAGGGTGATTGGGCTCTGGAATAGGCTGCCCAGGGAGGTGGTGGAGTCACCATCCCTGGAGGTGTTTAAGAGAAGATTGGATGTGGCACTGAGTGGCATGGTTTAGATGTTGTGGTGTATTGGGTCATAGGCTGCACTTGATGATCCTGGGGGTCTTTTCCAGTCTTGGTGATTCTGTGTGATTCTGGTGGCATTTTACCTTTAGTTTTTCTTTATATAAGTTAAAATTGAGAAATAAGGCTCTATGAAGTTGTTTGGAAACCTGTCTAGGTTGATGGGCTAATAATGGTCTTTCTCATCCCTGTAAAACTCTTGTCTTTTCTAGTACCTGATGCTTCATCTTTATTTTTGGCACCAGTGTCTATCTGGTGTGGAAATGAGATGTCATGTTGTTTTTATGGACTTGAAGCAACATTGCAGAAGTTTTCAGTATTGGCTTGAGTAGTACCAGAGTAGACTGCATATGCTTGAGCTGTCAGAAAAACCCATAACAACTGATGAAACAACTTTTGTCTCTTAAAGCATGTCAGATTTAATTGAGTGGTTATAAACCAGTTTTGGCAGAGACTTAATCTCACTTAGTCTTTTGGCTAACTGAACAGTCCTCAATATGGAAAGGGTGCATGCAAGTCTCTTGATAGAGATTTATGCACTTGACCAAGTACTTAAATTTTAGAGGGAAACATTTAAATTCAAGTGCTTTGGTAGTCTCCTACATCAGAAGCAATGCCTATTTTGGGAATTACACTGTTAAATCAGCAAGGAATGTTAACCAGCCAGAGTCTACAACCTGGCTGACTGCCTTATCAAAGCTCCTTCTTTTTATCCTCTGTCCAAAACCTTCATTTGGTGAAATTGTTGACCATCATGTTATGCTAAGTTCTTATATTGAAATATTTTCATTTGATAATGTTGTGTGTGTAATAAAAATTAATACCTAATGTGTAAAAAAAATGGAACTTCATTTTTTTTTTATCTATGCAGTAAAAGATGTAATCATATTCATTGGCCCAACAAGGTAATTATTGTAAGCAGTGTAAGTTTAGCTTTAATAGTCTATTGCTGCCTCAAGGAAACATGCTGCCTTTATAATGTAGACATGCACAAGCATTGTGTAATAATACAGTATGATATGCATCATTTTCTGTCTACAGTAAGTATATTATCTACTGGTTTGGAGGGAGTAGCTGAACTCACTTCATCTGTTCAAGGAAGAATTTGAAATATTTTAGTTGAAATATTTCATTTTTCTGAAACGTGCATGTATCTTTCAGTGTTGCTCTTTTCTGCTTTAATATATTAAAATTTAACTATTTGTCAAAGTGAGATATGAATATGGCAATAAATGATAAACAGAAGTACCTTGAAATTACTTCTGTTATTACTAGCTTCTTTCACCATCAGCATACCAGTCTCATTTCAGTCTCTCAGGTTTCTTGTCATTAATCATTTTTTTCTGGAAGACTGAAATACATTGTGGTTATCTAGCTAGCTGGGAATTTGGATTTGTGGGAATGTCTTATTTCACTTTACCATGAGGGCAGCTGAGCAATGGAAGATGTTTCCCAGAAGGTTGCACAGCCTACATCTTCAGCAGTTTTCAAGATCTAGTTGAATAAAACCTTGAGTAACCTGGCTTAACCTCAGATCTCCTCCTGATCTCTCTTCCCACCTCAATTAATATAACTAATACTTGATTCCATCCTTGGATCCTAATATATGGGGAATTACCACATCATAACTCTCTAATTATGTTTTATTTTTAATATACATTCAACTACCTTGTTAAATTAATTTTATCCAGCCAGTTGTCAGATGGCCAGGAGAATATAGGAGAAAGTGACCAAAAATGCTTTTAATATATATATATGTGTATATTTCCTCATTACAAGCAAGTCAAGAAGTGAATAAGTATTTTTACAGGTCATCCTTTGTTTTATTGTGGAAATGAACATCTTTCTGTCAGCATATTATATGAAATATTGTTAATAGACATGAGGCCCTTTAAAAAGTTGGTGTGAAATTTTTTTTTTCAAATTAAAAGTTAAATGGGATAGCTGAGCTGTGTTTTCAGCTTGCAGTCCCTAAAGGAGGAGAAGGATACATGTTCTTGGGTGATCCTGCTTCTTTCCACCTGGTGGAATAGTTCAGTATGTCACTGAAATTACTCAACTTGAATTTGATGGCTTGCTTGCACCCTCCCATCCCTTAACATTTCAGTGGGTTTCATCAGTTCACTAAATCCAATAAATGTTATGGCTGGTGGAAGATGCCAAGCAATATAAGAGGAACATAAGAAAGGATGGATTAATAATGCTATTTCTCCTCTCCAGTTGCTGTATACTGCTAACTTAAGCAGTTCTGCAAAAAAAGACCAACAAACTCCAGGCTAAACCTAGCCTAGTCTAGAAGAGATAACTATTGAAAGACAGAAAGCAAAATCATTGGCAGATTTAACTTTTACTGTTTTATTGAAGGAGTTAGTCTGTCACTTCTAACATGTTTACAGCTTGAGATTTTTCTTCCTTGTAGACTTGTGTGTCACATATTAGTTCTTGGGATTTGTTCTTCTCACAAAGTAATAGGTACTTTCCAAATGTAAAAAACACTGTCCCTCCCACAAGGAGGTAAAAGCATATATGCAAAGGAGATTGAGGGAAATAATATAGCACAGTATTTGACTGTTGGCTGGTAAATAAGAATAAGCTGTTTGTTGTTTTTTTTTAATTAACTTGTCAGTATAAATCAGCTGGATTTCCCATGGGCAGCATGACAGATAAGGGCCTTCCAAAGGGAATTAACTGGAGGAAGGATGAAAGGTGTGCAGATGAGTTCATGGAAAATGGCATGTGTGCAAGAGACAGGAAGAAGTCAAAGAACTGCTGCTGCTTGGAGCATTTTAAATAAATAAATCAATCAAATAAATATTGCCAAATCTGATCTCCATGACAAGGGGGGAGATAGCATAAAAGAAAACTAGNGAGGCAGAATCACCTCCCTAGCCCTGCTGCTCATGCCTCTCCTGATGCAGCCCAGGATGCTGTTGGCCTTCTGGGCTGCGAATATACATTGCTGACTCATCTCCAGTTTTTCATCTATCATGACCCCCA
The DNA here is from genome assembly GCA_013396975.1 of Bucco capensis. Lineage (NCBI taxonomy): Eukaryota > Metazoa > Chordata > Aves > Piciformes > Bucconidae > Bucco > Bucco capensis. The sequence goes on along the minus strand of VWZO01011268.1, from coordinate 15,401 downwards.
AGTCCTTCTCAGCACTGCTGCTTACAATGAGCTCTTCACCCAGTCTATACTCATATCTAGGGTTACTCCTTCCCAAATGCATGTGGGAATGTTTTAAATGGCTGAAGGCTTGAATTAGATTTTGTGGTATTGGTGATGGAATTTAAATAATCCTGTTATCTAGAGTTTGTGAAACCTGCCCTTTAGCCTAAGGTGACAATAACAGACAAGTGGAAGACTGGTACATCAGTATCATTGCTGGCCCAGCTTTGTAGGGTTATTAAAAGGTTTTGGAAATAGGAGCAAGGAGCAGGTCATTTGGGGTTTGTTTTGGTCTTTTGGAACTCTATTAGTATTAAACTGATCCTGAGATTTCCAGGTGAGGTTTCAGGAAAGGACTTGGAATCTGAGTTAGGTGAAAGCTAACAAATGGCAGATAAGCATATTTGAGAACCATCAACAAGTGTGTTCCATGCTGCAGAACATGAGATACCTCTCAGTTTTTCCGATTGCAGAGCTAAACACTGAGTAGTTAGTTGCTGAAGGAGGACCTCCTCCATTTGATTTTGCTGCACCAGAAATTAGCTGAAACACAAAGTCATGGAAATTACTTCCTATTTCAATAGGTCAGAGCCAAGGCCTAATTCGCTGAACACACAGGAAGACTTAAGTTTCTCCAAGGAAAATGGACGTTTAGAGCTTTCTGGCATAGTGAAGCCCAGATTCTTGTATGATGTGCACAGTCATTGAAGGTTGTGACTAACAGCAGTGAAGGAGCTGATTCTGGGGAAGATGTTTTATAGGGTTTTACTCCTAAGAATTTGATTTTGGAACCTCTTTAAAAAGAGTGATCCAGAGCACTAATGGTAGTTGTATGTTCGAGCAATTTCCTTCCTCTTCTCCTATCACCATTCTACCCATAACAGACTTAGATCTGTTGGTAGAAATTCCACATTCTGTGGAAAAGTATTTTGAGTTATGATATAAAATACAACCCTTGCATTTGTAAAACAATACCATTTCTTTTTCATATTATGATACCAGCATGACTAAACCAGTTTCATTTTGAATGTCCTTTTTTCAGTTGTTTTCATTAAAAGAAACCAAACAACCTATGTCAGGTGAGTTTGGGAGCTCACTTATTTGCTTGCTTGAGCACGAATTCTGTATTTCCTTCAGTAATTTTTTCTATGCTTTCATACTGTCACAATATTATTCTGTTTTCAAGCCTGATTTTTATGGTGGTATAATTAACAGACAGACTACGTTGGTACAAAGAAAGACATCTACTGGTTTTGACACTGAGAATTAATTATGAGATAAAAGACAGATTTGTGCTCAGGCTAGAATTAGCCTAGCAGTTCAAAATACAAGCAGTCACCTTGGAATCATGTAACAAAAAGTGACACACTTTCTTTTACTATAGGCTAAGTATATCTCATGAACTTTAGTTAGATAAATCATCTGTGTGTCAGTTCTATTTGTTATGCTATTTAATTAATTTGGAAAATAGTTGTTGCTTTCCTTTGACAAGCACAGAGTTCAAGTTTGTTAAATACTTTAAAAACTGGTTATGCTTTTTGAAGTGGTGTAGATTACTATCAGAGAGGTTGTTCATTCTTACTAAAAGAATGTGACATTCAGCATACCATTGGTAGCCAATTTTAAATGAAGTAAAGTCTCAAAAGAGTATCTATAATACCATTTTCCAAACCATTTAATTAGTTTTTGCATAGAATACTTTACACAAAGTGCTGGCATTGTATTTTGCTCTTGTTCCTTGCAAGTGAACACAGTTTGAATGCCTTTAATGAAACTTCCCTTATTTTATGGCAACAAAGACTTCTCCAAATATCTCAAGCTAGTTAATATAGAAAAACATTGTGTTAGCATGTTAATGTTGAGCACACAAAGAACCACTGGAGGATAAGAGGAGGGAATCTGTTGGATAAGCTTTCAATATGATGGAAATGATAACAGACCTATGACTGATGCCAAAACTATCTGATTTAATGCATATCTTCTTTTGAAAATTTATTTGATGTGGGTGGGGGGAATAGCCTTGTATTTCCTAAGACAAAGAAAGAACTTACTTTGAGAAACCTAGCCATGCTAAACTACCACAATTTGCACTAACTGGAGTGACCATTTGAAGTTTTTAGTCTTACATGTTCTGGGTGGGTTATTTTTTGCAAGGGATTGTCACTGTGATGGACAATCCTCTACTACCTCCTCTATGTATTTATCAGCAGAGTAGTAGTTGTAGTCACTTGTGACTACAACTTGTGACTTGTGTAATCACTTGTGGTCTCCTGTGGCCCCTGGTGCCATAACTGTGCCCACGGCAGAGGGAGCATTAAACTCATTGCCCACGGGAAAGTGTGGGGAGTGATACCCATGTTCCTAGAATCCTTGGATGGGTAGGATGAGCTCATTAGCCTTCTGGCAGTCATCCTAGGAGAGGAACAACTCTGATTCCAAACCCGGGCAGATGGAGCTCCTTTAGCCCTGTAAGGCCTTCCATCTAAGAGAAGGACACTCTAATAAAACCTGTGTCCTAAGGACCTCGCTGCCAGTGTCCAAGCTTGCTAGGCCCTGGCAGATGAACCTTAGGACTAAAGGGTGGGTCCAGCTCTGCACATGCTGTGTCTCACCTAAAAAAATCCATAGCTCAGGCTCGAGGGTGCTATCTGCTATCCTCTTTTGATCAGCTCGCTTAGAAAAGGCGCTGAGGAGGAGCGTGGATGGAGCCCTCCCTGGAGCTTCGTTCGCGAAGCCTAGCCATACATACATACATAGTAGTTGTAGTTGGTTTTAGGCTTTTCTAGTAAGAATTCTTTATAAGATCAAGAACTTATAAATTATCTTTGAGTTTTGCATAGCTAATGAAAAAGCTTCTCTTATTACAATGAAGGAGTGTTTATGATGAAGAAAATGAAGATGCTGAGAAATCAGCTTTGGAAATCAGTAATTCCTTCATTCCCTGTCACATAAGACATACAGTCCTTGTGCAATTTCTAGTTGCAGTGTAATTAACATAAGGCACAGTCTGAAAATCCCTTGTGGTCTCCTGTGGCCCCTGGTGCCATAACTGTGCCCACAGCAGAGGGAGCATTAAACTCATTGCCCATGGGAAAGTGTGGGCAGTGATACCCATGTTCCTAGAATCCTTGCATGGGTAGGATGAGCTCATTAGCCTTCTGGCAGTCATCCTAGGAGAAGGACAACTCTGATTCCAAACCTGGGCAGATGGAGCTCGTTTAGCCCTGGAAGGCCTTCCAGCTAAGAGGTTAAACCTCCGTCCTAAGGACTTGGCTGCCAGCATCCAAGCTTGCTAGGCCCTGGCAGATGAACCTTAGGACTAAAGGGTGGGTCCAGCTCTGTGCATGCTGTGTCTCACCTAAAAAAAATCCCTAGTGCAGGCTCGAGGGTGCTATCTGCTATCCTCTTTTTATCAGCACGCTTGGAAAAGGCGCTGAGGAGGAGCATGGATGGAGCCCTCCCTGGAGCTTCGTTCACGAAGCCTAGCCACGATGTAATTAACATTCAAATGCAGATTGGACCTTCCTTTAGAAGATGAGTATTTTTAAAGGTTTTCAAACGAGTTTAAACTATTGATGTTGCTTTCAGAAAAGAGTTTAGCAATTGTGTACATTATAAACATGACTAGCAATTAAAACTGTCCTGGTTCGAACTGGAGCAGAATTGATTCTGCTAAGGTGGTATTGCTTCTAACCAAGGTTTCTTTAAAAGTGACTGCATTTCTCTGAAAGCTGGCAGTATGTTTTCAAAACATTACCAACTTCTGATAGCTTAAGCATAAGTGTTTGAATTACAGCTAAGGACTGAAATGTAAGCTTTTTGTGATTCCATGGAGAAGTCACAGGGAGGTGCAGGGTGAGAGCCTGCACCTATAGGGAAAGAACAAGCAAGGCAGGTGACCCCAAACTGACCAACTGAGTATTCCATTTCATACACGTCATGCTCAGTATAAATTCAGAGGGCAGTTCCCTCTGGGCTCTCTCCTTCACTTCCCTTGCAGTCCTGCTTTGGGGCCCAGCTTTGCTGTGGTAACATAGCAATTGGGAGGGAGAGCGGGAGGTTTAAATCTTGGTGCTGGCTCTTTATCTATATTTGTATATATTTGTCTGCTGTTGCTTGCTTAAAGCTACTCTGCCTTTTCCAATCCACAAGTCTCGTTATTTCAAACCATAACAAAAATATTTACAAAACAGTATGTAATATTATGTAAACACTGTCCTAGGCCACAAAGTGTAATTTTTAGACATTTGTGCTACCTTATGCTTAGTTGGCAGTGAAGCCACCCACAGGTGACTGGTGATTCTTCAGACTTACAAAAACTACATGTAGTACTAGCCTATTACTGCCAGAAAGGGCATTCTTAAGTTTGGTACATAAATGTTTAGTATGTGCACTAAGGAGCAATTCAGACCTCTATTCAAACATTAAATATTCATATGAGGTTGTATGCATTCAGAGTGGAAGTTTTCATTTAGCATACATCGAAGTTTGTGGGAAGTTAGTTCTAGCCCACAGTTCCTTCTTCAGTGTTGTTTAAGAAGTTGTATGCATTAACAGAAAAAATCTTATGAATGTTTGTTTTCTGAACGTTAAGAAAAGGCAGACATGACTAGCTAGGTTTAAGTCTTTCAGTCTCAGTTTCATGCACAAACTTCTATTTAATAATGATTCCATTAAGAAGTGTGTATCACTTTAGTTACCAACACTGGTAAAGTTTCATTTGAACTTGTATCAATACAAGTGTCCTTTATTTTTCATAATACAAAAGAAATTGGGGCTTTTGGTGTCAACTACAGGAATGAAATGAATGTAGAATGGAATCAGTTCTTTGCTCCTTAAACCCTAAAGCACCTGCTGTATTACTGTTTGGCTGTAAACCAAAAAAGAATGGTTTAGTTAAAACTGAAAGGAGGGGGGGAAATCACTTAATCAAATTTATACAGCTTTCTGAAAGTTACTGGAACTAAAGTAGTTGGTGATGTAATGTATGAAGTCAAAGAGTATTTTGCTATGCTGGAGAAAACTAATGGAAACATTCACTTGGGGTAAGACAAATGGTATTAAATGAGAAAACACACCATGAATTGCAAATGGAGCTGAGTTAATTTGTTGCTACAGTAGTGTTGCCCTACTGTTAAATGAAGGCTGTGTAATTATCTTGCTGGCAGAGATAATGTCAAAACCTCATTTCTCCTTACATGCCTCATTTTTACACGAGGGCTAATTGAGCTGCAAGGTGACAACTGATTATATATGGCTATCATCAGGTCCTCGTGCTCAATTTGCAAATAATGTTATCTTTTTTAAGTGATGATTTTTATCACGTCAAATTAAGACATTAAAAAAAAACTTTTTAAAGCTATTTTTGTTGCATTGCATTTCTGTCACCACTTTATTTATATTTTTCCACATTCATTAATTCTTCTGCTAAGATTCTTGGCATCCATTGACTTGCCAGCCCTTTATTTAAAACATAGACACACATGTACTAGTCTAGCTTTCATGCATCTTGATCATTATGAATGAAAGGGCACTTAATAATCCCAAATACGATGTTTTCTTTAACTTCTCTCTTTAGTTTCTTGTTTATTGGAATTGCCACTGGATAATTTGTGTTAATAAATGTCTGATTGAAAAGCTATGTAGTTCAAAAGCTTTTCCTTATGCCCAAAGAAGCCCAAGGGTGCTATGTCAAATAGAAGCACCATTACCTCTCTTTGCCTGTTGGCTTCAGGAATTACCAAGTGGCCACCTCCCTTTCTCAGTGAAGAATTAAAGGCTAATGCCATTCAGCCTGACACTTTTTCTTAGTCTGCTTGGTCCCTGCTTTACCTGGAGGTGCAGTGCAGTCTCTTCCTAAGATCTCTGAGTTTTATGTCTCTAGCTACATTTCAATAAGCTGAAATACAAACAGTACATTTTGCATTCCAGTAATGTAAAGGGGCAACTTGGATTTCCATGTTCCTTGCCCAAAAGTGCAGAGCTACATAAGCAATGTGTGAGATGAGCTTTAAGAACATTCATGGAAAAAGAGAATGTTCAAAATCTGGGACTAAACCTGGGGAAAAAAAAATAACAACAAAAACCAAACAAACCCTAACCTAACCAAAAAAAAAAAAATGCAAACAGAAAAAAAACACTATTCATAAATTTCTTATTTGGGAATACTGTTCATAAAGCATATGCAGTATGTTTGGCAAAGAATCTAAGCTGAAATCATTTCAGTATATTGACTCCACTTTTCCCCTTGCAGATAAAACTTGTACTTAAGTGGAACCTGGAAAGTTTGCTACNGGCACAGTTATGGCACCAGGGGCCACAGGAGACCACAAGGGATTTTCAGACTGTGCCTGGACCCTTGTAATGACTGTCTTGTGTTTCAGAGTACTCAGACTCTTATTAGAGAGTTGATTGTAGTCTAAATGGTATTTTATTACAAATTTTAAGTGGGAAAATATTTTACATTGAAAAATGAAAAAATAGTTTCTGTTGCATTAAATACATTTAAAAAATAGAACATCATAACCTATTACTGATCAAGTTTTAATAACATGTGGCCCTCTTGTTTTCTAAACCCCTATACTTATTCAGGATTCAAAGCAAATATACACTCTCATTCATATGTATTTTTAGATTTTTAAGTAGATTTACTTCTTCATTGGACACGATGAAGTTCAGCCCTGATTTGGCTTTTAAACAAGTGAAATAATGATGCAGACTGTCTAAACATAGTCTTCTATTTTACTTTACACTAGGGCAATAACACAACAAAGCTTTGCTTTGAGATGAAAAACCTGAAAGTTGCTACAGTATTTTCTTATACTGACACACTTTTCCAGACTGTTTGTATCTTGTATTGTAGGAAAGATACTCCTCTTTATTGGAAGCTTTGTAACTGAGACTAAATCATTTTACTTTATTATACAGTCCTGCATTAGAAATTAAATGATGCTGGTTAAAAGAAGAAATTACTCCAAGAAAATTCTCTGTGTCTTGCTTTTCTGATATCAGGGGGGAGGGGGAGGAATCAGAGAGCTTCTCCTGGATGAAAGAGTTACTTGAAAGTGAAATGTGCAAATCCATCAGTGATATTTTAATAATGCTGGGTCATGTTGAGTCCTGAATAATTTAATCATTTGGTGTATGTTTGCACTTCTGTATGAGACTTTGTTGGAAAATGCCTTTTTAATGACTGACTTGAATCCTGAACTAGTATTTTAATAACCTCAATGTTCGTGTGATAGTTCTATAAAGCTGAGCATATAGTATGTTTTACTAAATTCTTCCAAAATATAACACTTCTCCCTCATGCAATATACCTAAGATAGGAACTGTAATCAAACTGCTGATCTAGCAATAGTAGAAAGCTTTTCTCTTGAGTTTAAGCAGCATATGTAACCATTAAGCAGGTCAGACATATTTTATTTTTATTTTTTGAAAGCTGAACCTTTTTAATGACTTTTAGATAGAAGCATTTCTGCTCTGTTTACCTGCTACTTACTGTGAGGTCCTAGTTAACCCTCTTAACTGATGACCTTCAGCCCAGCTTAAGCCTGAATAGACTTTCAATTTTTTTCTTCATCAAGCCACTTGACTAAAACCTTGACTTGTTCCCTCTCACCTTAAATGACTACCTGTAATGAGCATCAGAAGAATTACTCTTGTTTCCATATAGTGAGTTTTAAGGGGTTTAGAATATTGTGGACGTTAGAGAAATTAGCATGTTTCTTTAATAATATATCCTTGCTTGCCAATTGAAGATAAATCCATGGCTCATAAGATTTTCACTTTAGATAAAGGTGATTGTTCTAATAATGCAAAAAGAAGTGAGTATTGAGAAAATGACAATAAAATCAGAAAATATTTCAGTTAGTAGTGGGAATGGAGGAGCTGATGAGAAACCAGTGGTGTTCTCTAAAGACAGCATTTATCTGCTTGAATATTTACCAGTNGAGCTTCGTTCGCGAAGCCTAGCCACAACAATTTCCCAGTACTGAGGAAAACTTCAGCAATGAGTAACCAATTTCCCCTTTAAAATATTTGTGCAGTAATCAACCTATGGTAAAAGTACATAATTCTTTGCATGGAATTATTTTCTTAAGCTACTTATTTTTGATGTGTTTAACATTAGCACATTGCACATCATGTTGTTTTGTAGTCTTAAGAAAGCCTGTCTGAAGAGTACACCTGTGTTGTACTTAGCATTAATTCCTTATAGATACATAAAACAAATACTAGTTTACAAATATAGAAGACTTACAATGCCAACTCAATGGATTCTGAAGCAGGTAAAAAGTTTTATTATTATTATGAAGCATGTGTATGCTGTAAACTACATTCTGGCATTCCAGAATGTCCAAGATAATGATTCCAAACAGAGCAGGAGTAACAATGATATTTGCTGCAGGGACTTGTGAACCTTTGTCCATGTTGGGCTGCCCTAGCTGGTGACCTCATAATTTCCAGAAGCAGGTGGAAGTGGCAATTATAGCTATGTCCACTATCTTGAACCTTCTGGAGTAGGTGATGAATTGTAAATGGCTAGACTGGGTGCACAATAAACTCAAATAAATCTTCAACATGTAATAATGACAAGACTGAAAGACTGGCAGTTATAACAAGGCTGCTGTTGTCACCCACTTTACTGTAGCCTTGATATCCATCATTATCAGCTGGAGCTAGCTCAAGAGTCGGACAAGAAGGTCTGAAGAAGGATGAGTTGTTTGCGCTGAAGCGTCCAGTAGGTCCCATCTGGCAGAGAGTAAATGGGATTTTTTGCCTGTTCATTGGGCCAGAGCTGTCCATCATTTTGGGCAGATATCTGATCACTTCATGCTGTGGGACAATATGGCTTTGTGCTGTTTGGTACAGCAATGGCAATTAAAATAACTAAATTTTTCATTTCTTTCATGCCTCTGTTTTACCTCAGCCAGAGGTGATCCTAAGAAGCAATCTTTACATTCATTTCTTTGAGTCAGGAGGTCAAGTTAGAGAAGTCAGTGCCAAGTTACTGAAAACTTAATGCAAAAAGATTTAGAAATACATGCACAATAGAGTTTATCTGTTTTTCCATTAGCATGCTGTGTACTACCTGAAAATACCGAAGTAAAAAGCAGAAATTGGCAAAATGCAACATCGTAAATCCTACTACATAAGTAGCAGGGTTGCTTAGCCCCTGGCAAGTTTCTTGTAATTACTATAAATCCTAATTGTCTTAATGCATCTTAACTTGATACTTTTCTCTGCTAAGTACAACTCTGCTGGGTTTACATCACATGCATATCTCTCAAATACATTTTATCAGACAAGCATGAAAGATTATTCTAAGAAATGTTGTACACTAGATATAAAGTGTGAAAACTGAATACTATTTAGTTTAACATGGCAGCTTATCTAATATTCATTTGATCTCTCGACTTTTCAATGAGATCATAGGATTAATCAACATAACATGTTAATCAGTGAATCCCAGATTGATTCCACTCCCCTTAGAGGTATAGCACTTCAACAGAAGATGAGTTTATTGAATATTAATTTATGAAGGCAATGTAATTGCACTTTGTAAATTTGTTTTGTACTTCTGTTTTAAGATACTTAGTTGTAGGGAAAAAAAAATCCCATCAGATATCATTTGAAAATTTAGGTGATTTTCTTAGAGGTTAGAATTTTATGGTGTCTAGATTGCAAACTGCTTAACAGGAGTTTCTTCTCTTAAGCTGTCTTATTTTGCATTCAGAGTAGATTCTTACAAAGCTTCATCCTGGCTTTAAAAGATTCAAAGTTGTAAAGTGATGCATTACAGATATGTAGAGTCAGGTGTGCTTTTAATTTTAAAAGGATGAAGTGCAATTAGAGAATATGAGTCTAGCTTGTATGTTCTTTTGTTTATATTTCACAAATGTTACATTTTCGATGTCTCAGCTGTGTGATAGTAGTTATTTTACAAACATTTTAGTGTCTCTGATGATTAAAAGTCTTTTGAGATTTCCTTCCTTCCGTAATGCAGGTTCAATAGCTGATGTCCAGGCCAACTGACATACCATCATTCATTTTTTCTTTATTTCATAATAAATCTTGAAGCCTGGAGGCATCAGACCCATGCAGATTTCTGTGCATTTTAGTGGCTTGACAGAGTAACAACCTCCAAATTTAAAGTAGCAGCATATTGTATTCTATCTCTATAGACTTAGCTCGAAACAGCGGTAGCCACATGAAAATATGTCAGGAACTCTATTTTCTCATATTGGAATTTAGGCAATTTGTTTCCAGTCAGAGAGCTGTTTCTAACCTATTTTTGGAGCCCCTCTGTGGCCTGTCCATACGTTCTAACATAATTTATGGTGGCACTGTAATATATGGACTTTTCATCATTGTCCAGCTGAAATCCTCTGTTGGACATGGATGCTACCCCCACACACAAGCTCCCAAAAGTAGGTGTTTTAGAGTACTATATAGTTTGGTGTAAGCTGAGTTCATCACTGTATCTAGCATGGGGTCAGGGTTGTACTGCACTTTTTTGTTTTAACAGTAGTAAGATATTTCTTGTGTGCATTCTATCTGCAAATTGTCAATAATTTGAATTTTTTTAGCAGCAAAACCCCTAATTACTTCTGAGCATGAGCATCATGTTCTCACTGGACTGGGCAATACAGAACCAGAAACTATAAGTAATCCAAGACCTAGGGTGCTTTATAAATTTAAATACTTAAAGTAGAAGCAAGGAGTAAAAATATTATCTTGCAAGTAGTGATACATTGTGAATAAAACATTATTATGTCTGTAATGGATGGTTTTGTTATTTCTGCTGCTTTTTGGTGGGATTAGGTGGGTTTTTGGATGTGAGAGCACGAATTGAAGGAGGAGGGAAAACAGCAAAGGACTAGTATGGGAAAAACAAAGGATGCACAGGAAAATAAACTGGGAAGAATTTGGAGACAAGTCACTGAATATAACTAAACTGAAATAAATAAGATAAATGGTTTTAAAGTGCTTTTGATTTTCTTCCCTGCAAGAACTGGTGTAGCAAATGGTATGCAGGTGATATTAAGAATTTTGTGACAGTAACTGGGAACTGTGAAGTGATATAAGTACTAATTAGTTATATAATATTTATGTTGTCTTAATATTCACCTTAAAAAAAAACAACTTATAAAATTTTTCTCTGTATACCTGCAGTTCTTTAACATCTGTGTCTGACCAAATTTAAGCACTGAGAGATATTAAAAATAACTTATATTTGAAAAGGGGTACTTCTCTTCATTCCCTGGTTTTTTCATCATGGTATCTTTGTTTCCTATACCTACTAAATCTTAATTTTACTGTTTAGGAGATGAAATATGAGGGGGTTTTATCAGCAGTATGTCTTCAAACAATGCCTTTATTTTTCTGTTGACTAATGATTGATTTATTACTACAAGGCTGACAGGACTCAAAAGATGTAAACTCCTTCAAACTACACTTCAATAAATATTTTCTTGGTTTCTAGTTGCTAGAGAAAAATAGAAATAATAATATTGTTTAAATCATTTGTTGTGTCATATTCAGTACATGTGTCAGTCAGTGGGAATTTCAGCACAAGGCCAAAAAAGAAGTCACGCACAGAAATGCACAGGATTACCCAGATCCAGGGAGGGCTCCATCCACGCTCCTCCTCAGCGCCTTTTCCAAGCACGCTGATAAAAAGAGGATAGCAGATAGCACCCTCGAGCCTGCACTAGGGATTTTTTTTAGGTGAGACACAGCATGTGCAGAGCTGGACCCACCCTTTAGTCCTAAGGTTCATCTGCCAGGGCNTTCCCGTGGGCAATGAGTTTAATGCTCCCTCTGCTGTGGGCACAGTTATGGCACCAGGGGCCCCAGGAGACCACAAGGGATTTGCAGACTGTGCCTGACAGTCTCTGTAACAACCAGTTCTAGTGCTGTGTGCAAGCACCCATTCTGTCTTGCTGTTGATGTGTTACTGAGCAGAATGGAAAGTAGGACTTGTGGACGAGAAGCAAAGTGAGCAAGAATGTAGACTGTTGGTTTAAATCCTCTTGGTTTAGCCTGAAGAAGAGGAGACTCAGGGGTGACCTTATCGCCCTCTACAACTACCTGAAGGGAAGTTGTAGTCAGGTAGGGGTTGGGCTCTTCTCCATGGCAGCTAGTGACAGGACAAGAGGCCATGGCTTGAAGCTGCAGCAGGGGAGGGTTAGACTGGACATTAGGAAGCACTTCCTCACGCAGAGGGTGATTGGGCTCTGGAATAGGCTGCCCAGGGAGGTGGTGGAGTCACCGTCCCTGGAGGTGTTTAAGAGAAGATTGGATGTGGCACTGAGTGGCATGGTTTAGATGTTGTGGTGTATTGGGTCATAGGCTGCACTTGATGATCCTGGGGGTCTTTTCCAGTCTTGGTGATTCTGTGATTTACCTTCTGGAATTACTTCAGGGGTTTCTGCAAAGACTGTTACAATATGTGAATCTACACACAGGACTGGTTATACATACTTTAATTTCTCTTCCAGTAAAAACAAAATGTTTTTTCATAAACATTGCAGTTTTACACAATAATTCATGAGTTAGAAAGTGACTGTGTCGCTGCCAAACAACTGGCTTAAGGTTGTGGAGGTGTGACATTTTGTCCATAAGTTCATTTTCAACTGAATTTTGAGCACGCTTTGTATCTAATTTGAGAAGGAGAAGTAATTTGGATTAATACCTTTTACAGAGTTTTAAGCTTTTCTGTAGCCAGTGCTCTGACAACCCCACAAACAGAAAAAGCTTCTCTAATACTCTTTAGTTACTTTACCATCAGAAATCTGAACTATTCTACTGTATTAGTTGCATCAGTGAATACACTTAGTTTGTGAAGTTTTCTTGCTAATATGATGGAATCGAGGTACTGCAGAGATGGATTCTGAGAATCTGTGTGTAAAATGTCAACCACTGGGTGTAACTTGTGGTTACACTAAAGTTTTTATCATCTTTTATACTGTAATGATGTTTTTCTCTCTTCTTCAGCTACAATTCCCTGGGTTTTTTACATCACAGATCCTTTAGTGTATAAAGAACACACAAGAACAAGAAAACCATAGGAATTAGTAATTTTGTTCATAGAAACCTAATGTGTAACAAAAATTACAATGGATGTACTTTCTGGCAGGAGTCTTTTTAGTCTGTTCACAGTGGTACAAGATACATTTTAATTTAGTACCTTAACCATCTCAAATCTTTACTTACAATTGCTATTTTTCAACTATTCCTTGCTTTGATCAAGATTTGCTCAAGATTTTTAAACCTGATAAGCATCATGCCAGTCCAAAAATCTTCAAACTCCTCCTTTGTTTGTTTTGTTTTAGTAGTGTTTAAATTTAAAAAGCAAATAATAATTCTAACCAAAGAATAGATGGAAACAGTTGTGCTAGTACCTTATTTGGCCCATTTTGTACAGATGTATTGCAGCTCAAATTAATTTTTCCTCAGTATAGTAGGTCAAAAAGCACCTTTTATAATATGAGCATTTCTACACCAGGAACTGTCTTGAAAATCTAAACTAGTTTCATTATAAAGCTCAGACACTTAACTCAGATATTGCTGGTATTTTTAATCACATGGCTGCTCTGCTGTATGTACTGTTTACATTTGCAGACAGTTCATTCTAGAGGAAAAACATTCCATCATTTAAATCTGTGGAATGAACTGGTTATTTGGATGCAATCCACAAGACAAATTACAACAGATTCTCTTAAAACAGTCTAATAATTTCAAGCAAAGTTTTTAGAAAGCCTGTGTAATTACACATAATAATTGTATCATTTCACATCCTAATTATTTTTTCTTACTTATATGTATTTACACTAATTATACTACCAAAATGTTTCATTACTGAATTATAGTTGCATATTGGGCTAGGGAGCTCTAATCTGCCAGCTAAAAATAAGTTTGTAGTTAGAATTCTCCAAACATAGTTTTGTTCAAAATAAGTGTATTTAAGATAAAAATGAGAGTATAGTGTTGGGGTGGTCTGAGCAATATGCATGATGATACAGCTGAAGAAACACAGGATAGGAATATACCAGCATATGGAATAGTAGAAAGAATTTAGTATGCAGTATCAGGGTTTAATTGTTATAGCAAAGCACAAATAAAACCAGTTTTTATAAGAAGACATTACCTGTAACTAATCTTTATCCCTGCCTCACACAGTCCTTCAGTCTCACCTCTGAGATTCCAGTAGCCTATGTAGGCTATCATATTTTTTTATTCTTTATTTTTTCTTTTCATATATATGGAACACTCTTATTTAATCACTATGGAGAATGCTCCCAGCCTTTGTCATATCAGTTAATAGTATGTGTCAGCTTTGACTTTAGATTCTTTCTAAGTAGTGTTATTTGGCTTTCTTTTTAAGTAACAGCCTTTCTTTTTCTGCCTTTCTACACAGTTTTAATCTTTTGCTCAGGCTCACATCTTTCTGTATTTCTAGTTACAGTTTCTTGCCCAACCCTGACAAAATAATTCTTGCCTGTTTATATCCATTTAGAATGTGGTTACGAAAATTGTTTTCTTAGCTGAAAGTCTTTGAAATATGATCCTTCCACTGCCTTTTTTTTTCCCTAATTTTTTCAAACCTAAGGTGGTTTTCTTTCTCTTAAGATCTTTCCAGATTTGTTTTGTAGCCAGCAATCCAATACAGAAGATTATCTGAGTTAAAAATGTGGTTTAAGATTCACACCTTTCTTTAGGGGAATTTATATGTAGGTTTGTTGATTTTTTTTTCCTTGTGCCACATAACTCTGTGTACAAAGTACTAAAGTCACAATTCTTGCTACCTTTTGTTTATTTAAGTACCCCTAATGTAAATGCAGTCAAACTGTCCCCTTAACAACAAAAGAATTTCCTCCAATATGATGATGTGGTCTTCAGTCATACTTGCCTGTAATGTCACTTATCTTCTGTTACAGAACAAGAAAAACAGTTCTTGAGTGTTATTATATTAGGGTGAAAAATCTCCATCCTTGGGCCTATGCATTTTGCTCCAGTGGTCTGTGATCTTATCCTAGGAAAGTTGTATTTGTCTTCTTTAATCTAAATTTACCTTCTTGCAGTCTTGAATGTATTACTTCAATAATCATGATGACAATTTATGTGCTTTTCTTTGTGGTGACTTACTGTTTCTGAAGCCCCGTATGTTATTCTATCTTCTTCACACTAAGCCAGCAATATAGTGTATAAGTAAGTTAAAATAAGAAGGGGCAAAGTTCTATCACCACTCTTCAGTTGATGTGTTCCCAGGATGTGTCCTCTTCATGGGATTAGTGGTTGTTTCATAGCACACAGCTTCCTCTGCTTTTTATAATGTATGTATGGCTAGGTGTGGTGGGTTGACCTGGGCTGAGTGC
>VWZO01011260.1:2800-12966 GCA_013396975.1 Bucco capensis | reverse complement strand
ACACTGGGAGCACTGGAAGGGCTTCTCCCCACTGTGGCTCTGTTGGTGGGTGATGAGGTCAGACTTGGCTCCAAAGCTCTTCCCACACTGGGCGCACAGGTAAGGCCTCTCCCCACTGTGGGTCCGTTGGTGGGTGATGAGGTCAAACTTGGCTCTGAAGCTCTTCCCACACTGGGAGCACTGGTAATGCTTCTCCCCACTGTGGGTCTGTTGGTTCCTGAGGAGGTAAGGCTTGGCTCCGAAGGTCTTCCCACACTGGGAGCATGGGTAAGGCCCCTCCCCAGTGTGGGTCTGTTGGTTCCTGAGGAGGTCAGACTTGGCTGCGAAGGTCTTCCCACACTGGGAGCATGGGTAAGGCCTCTCCCCAGTGTGGGTCTGCTGGTGAATGGTCAGTGTGGACCTCCGTGCAAACCTCTTCCCACACTCAGGGCACTTGTACGTCTTGCCCCTATGTATCTGATTGTGCTCAAAAAGGTCTGAGCCCTGGGTGAAGCTTCTCCCACACTCCAGGCACTGCAAAGATCTCTCTCCCACCTCTTCTCTTGGAGCTGGAAGCAAGTCCTCACTCTGGCTACCCTCTTCTCGCTGTCTTTCCACAGGGGCCNTACCCTCTTCTCGCTGTCTTTCCACAGGGGCCTCCTGGCTTGAGGTTCCTGGGAGCTCAGCACAAACTGTCGTGCTGCCTGTTGTCCCTGTTGTGACAGAGAGAGAGGCCACACACGTCACTTCTCAAGACAAGGAAGAAAAGGAAAGCAACAGAGAGGCCATATATTCTGTATTCCCACCAGGCTCACTGGAGCTGCATCTCCTAGGAGGATCCATCACCCTCTAGTACAACCCATCACCTCTTCACATGACTCATCCCTGCTAGGAGGACCCATCACACTTTGGCCCAAATTCTAGTGTGGGTTTGGAGGTGGCTGACGGAGGTGGTCATCCTCATCCCATCCTCACCTGCCTCTCTGCTGCTCTGGGCTTCTTCCTCCTTCTCTTCAAGATCAGGGCTCCACTGGTCTCCAAGCTCTTGCATCTGGGCGATGAAGTCTGGCGTGGCCCTGAGCAAACCTGTCCCAGAGGGTGACAGCAGGAGACAATGGCATGAGGGACTTGAGGTGCACGAGGGGACTGAGGAGCATGAGCAAATTCAGCAGTATGAGGAACCTGAGGAACAGGAGGAAAGTGTAGAGGATTTGCAATGCTGAAGGAATTTGTACTTCCTGAGGGACACAGGGTGGGAAAGAGTGCTAGGGTCACCCAGACCACCAGGTGCCTGGGTGAATGGGTGTCCTCTACACAAGCACCACTGAGGACAAATGTTGTACCAAAAGCAATCGGTGAGCGAAGCTGGTTGCAGGAAAAGTGAGAAGGTCCCTGTGGGGCTTCTCCTGCAGGTTCCTCCTGACTCTGGCTCAGGAGGACCATGTAAGAGATGCTTTGTGTCCCTCCTGAGCACTGCAAAGCTCAACCCATCCCAACCTTGAGAGCATTTGCATGATGAAGGCAGTGAGCTGAAGCTGCACTTGAGCTTCTTGGCCCGAGCACTGGAAGGGACAAGGCTCCTTACCCAGCCACCTCATGTTCTCGTAGGTCTCCAGCATGACCTCCTGGTAGAGAGTCCTCTGTGCAGGCGTTAGCAGGGCCCATTGCTCCCTGGTGAAGTAGATGGTGACCTCCTGGAAGGTGAGAGGCTCCTGCATCGGCAAGGAGAGACCTTGAGCAGGTGGGCCTGGAGCTGCAGAGGCTGCAGAATTGTCCAGGTCAGGCTGTTGTGGTGCGTCCATCTCTTGGGGCTTTGGGTCCTTGCTGATGTTTGTCTGTGGTGGGTAAAAGGAGTAGGCGGTGAGTGTTGAACAACGGAAAAGGAGAAGGGGGAAGGGTGAAAAGAAATGGGGCAAAAGAGTAAAAGGGAAAGAAAAGGAAATGCAAAGAAAAAACTAAAATGCCACGGTACTGGGGTGCTGGGCGTCACATGCAGACCCAGTGGGAAGGTCCAGGAGGAGCAGGGAGGAGACAAGGAGTACAAGGAGGGTCTGTACCTCCCGCGGAGAGGTGCAGCAGGAGGGTTCCTTAGCCAGCCCCAAGTATCCTCCACCCGGTACCTGTGCCACGCAATCACCAGTACCGGCTCTGAGCATCTGGGGCAGCCCTGAGCATCCTGCCCTGCCCCAGCTGGGCTCAGCCCTCGGTCCCTGCCCCTTCTAGGGCACCTTCCACCCCAGCCAGCCCCTGCTCCCACCCCATATTCCTCATCTCTAGCTCAATGCCAGCTCCACAACAGCAGCAACCAGCCAGAGTAGCAAACAGCCACCGAAAAAGAGCCCAAATCGGGAAATTCCTTCCATCTCCTCAGGTCTCTCCTGCTCTTGCACCTAAAGTTGCCCCTTTCCAAAGGTGCTTTCATCAAAGAGCATACATGCCACCACACACAGCTTCACCTCTTCATACCTTTGGAGCTCCCTCCCCGCCTCCCACGGCTTCTCTCGCTGCTAAGAGGGAAGGAGCTGCAGGACCGCCCACCGCTCCGCACCAGCCAATCAGCGCGCAGAGCTCAGCACTGACGGCCGAGGCAGCCAATGGCAGAGAGCAGCGACCAACCCCCTTCTGGAAGCCCAACAGCAGCGTTCCTATGGAGCTTTCTGTTTCTCGATGGCAGAAGGTGGAGGACACCCCCAGTTTCCCCCAGCCTGTGTCCCTGCCCGTGCGGGGCCACCAGAGCCTGTTCCCTCTTGTCCTATCGCCTGGTCCTTGGCAGAAGAGACCCATCCCCGCCTGGCTCCAACCTCCTTGCAGGGAGTGGAAGAGAATCACAAGGTCTCCCCTGAGGCTTCTTTTCTCCAGACTGAACAACCGCCGTGCCCTCAGCAGCTCCTCGCAAGCCTTGTGCTCTAGACCCTTCCCCACATTTGCTGCCCTTCTCTCAACACTCGCCAGCACCTCAGTGTCTTGCGGTGAGGAGCCCAAAACCGAAGCCACGATTCGAGCTGTGCCCTCCCCAGGAGGACAAGCCCTGCCCTCGTCCTGCTAACCACACCTGGCTGAGCTAAGCCAGGATACTGGGGCCTACCTGGGCACGCTTGGAGAACGCCAGCCACTTTTCTCGGCCTTCTGTGTTTCTCTGTATTGCACCTTGAGCGTCAGCCCTGCCAGTCTTGCCCCAAACGGCGTCTGGCACTGCCCTCACGGACAGCCCCGAGCTTCGCCTCACGCTCTTCCCGCCCTTGCAGCGCAGCCCAGGAGACTGCTCTGGCTCCTCTTTTGGAACTCACCCTGCTACAGGAGATTTTCCACACACTCCCAACCTTCAGGAGCCTGTGATTCCGTGAAAACTAGAGAGAGGACGTGCGCAGCTCACCTCCTCGGCACCGTTTCGCGCTCCCTTGGAACCACAGCTTCCGGCCCCCCGTCCCGCCCCTCCACAGCATGGCGGCGGCAGCCCAGGGGGCGGGAAACAGGTCGGCACGGTCGGGGCCGTGGCGCGCCCCGTGGGACCTCCCCGAGGGTTCATTTCTCCGCTCTGCCCCAGACCGTGCGCTTCCTCCTGAATGCTCCCTCCCGCATTTCCCTGGCCTCCCTCGTCCTGCTGCTACCGCGACACTTACGGCAACCTCGACTCCAAGCTGCCCGCCCCCGCCCCCACCAGAGGGGGAAACCGAGCTCAGGTGAGTCCCCAAGCTCGGCACCGGCAGGAGGCTAGCAGCGCACAGCAGCCGCGGGAGAGATTGCTTCGCGAGCAATCAGCCAGAGAAGTTTGTCTGCAGCGGGCGACCGGTCCGAGCGCGGTCCGACAGCAGCGCGGGGGCCAAGCAGAACACGGACATGGAGCTGGGGAAGGGGAGAAGGCCACGGCGCGGCCTGGAGCGGCTAGGCCTTCCCTTCGTGTCGCGGCGGTGGTTCCGAATAGCGAGCGGACGGCAGCGCGGAGCGGGGCCGGAGCCAGCCGGTTCGCGCTGTGGGCTCGGGGTTACTCCCGGGCAGCCGTTGCCCCGTTTCCTTTCCGGTAGGCTCCAGGGGGAGCATCCCTTCCCTCATGGCGTCTGCCCACTGAGTGAAACGCCGCCGCGAGATTGGGGCATCCGTGTTTGGCTTTCTGCTTTTTATTTCCTGCCCTTAAATCCTGGCAAGAACATCGCTAGAGCAGAGCTGTGCCGATGAAATGTGCAGGAGCTAGCAGCAGAGCATCATTACTGTAATGCACTGGAGGCTGTGTGATATTGGATTACCCTCAGGCTGACAAACTGAAGATCATCAGAAGGAACCCAAAGCTGATACACTGGGAGGATGCTGACCCTTCGCTATGTCTCCAGCTTAGAATTGGTTGGGGTTTTCATTAGCTGTTTATGAGCTTTAAAGAATATGATGGTGGATTAGTGACAGGAACTCATCTACCAAAGTCTTGTCAGTATGCTTGGAAGTGTTTTCCCCATTGAAAAGGGATTCTCACCTCTCTCTGTTCCTGGAGACATCTATGAGCCCTAGGCCCATTTTAGGTCCTGCATTATACCCCCTGGCTTCAGGAAGCCTTCAGAGGACACTGGCAGCAGCAGATATTCCCTAGGACCCTCTCTTTCATCACAATTCCACCCTGAGCTTTGTGCACACAGCAGCCTTTTGGGTTTAGGACAAACTCTCTGACAAGCAGGAGCCTGAAAATCTCTCCTAGACATGCATGTCAGTGTGGCAGTTTAATTTTAGAGCAGCAAGCCTGGCATCTTTTTGCCTGAGTCAAATACTGAAGCGTGAGTAAGCCTTAAAGGAAAAAGCTGGTCTGGTTTGCTGGGATTGGCCCAAAACATTGTGTCATTCTCATCAGGTTAGAGAAAAACTAGGTAGAAGTCCTGTCTAGCCTAATCCCTAACTGCAAAATAATGCCTGTAGCTACTAAAGAGCCTTCAGGAGGAAGATGTGGGGTGAAAGACAGCAAGATTCAGCAAGCTGCTGACCTGGATAACTCCTGGCTGCTCAGTGGAATTTGGATCAGCAGAGTTTATTCCATTGCATCCACTACCAATGTGCAGGTAAAAAGGTTTCACAATGGATGTTTTTGTCATCTCTTCATATCTTATTTTCTAGTGTTTTTTTGAAACTATTACTTTTTATCATGATGGAAGTTGGCATTGTTACAGTGTAAGTACACATGAAGTGATTTGGATTTTGAAGTGTTTGAATTCAGTAGAAATTACAAATGGTATGGGTTTGTGTTACAAGAACAAATTGAACTAAATACAATTTTAGTTTAATCTAGTGGTATTCTGTGCTCCCTAGTGGATTTTCTCTAGAGAACTTTATATCATGTTCCCTTCTCAGCTCTTGTAAATACCATATTTGCATGGAGAAAAACTAGTAAGCTGTTGAAATGTTTTCTGGCATGCTCCAGATTTATGCTGGAGAGTGCATGCAGGAAAAGAAGGATCTCCAGTGAATGCTTTTTAGCATCAATTGAAAGAAAAAGTAATGCAGTTTGAATAACCAGGAAAACAAGATAGAATCTAAAGTGTAAGTTTAAAAAAACCCATGCTATTAATTCTGAGTGACTGAAGGGGGATAGAGTGTAAATGTAACAGCTCATGAAAGCATTCAGAGCATTCTATTACCTTCTTACACTGTCTGGTTGAAATATTTTAGTTTTAGAATGATGAAGAAGAATCAGATGATGAAAAGCAGTTTTGCAGTAGCCCATCCACCTTCTCTCGCCAAAGAACACATTCATTTGTTGGTAAAGCTGATCAAGGCCACTTAGAATTTTCATCCATGTTTGATACTATCCATGCAAAAGACAATACTGAAGAGGAAGATAAATGATCAGTGGAACTACATCCCCTTCAGAAAAACCTCCTTGCTGCATGGCAGATAGGGATTGAGAGAAATATGGGAGAGAAGGCTATGCTGCTGAATTACACAGTGAACTACATTAGTCATTTCTTCAGCATTCTTCAGTTTGTGAAGTGTCCTTTGCCAAAGCAGGATGCATCTTTCAACAAGTCTGTGAAGAGCACTCCCTGGGTGCACGGTGTGCAGCTGTGGGGTATGGTGGAGTGCTTAAAGTAGATTGCTGTGTGTTTAAGTGTGGAAGAATCTGTGTTTATTGGTCAAAAAAACAAGGCAAAAAGTGTTTTGGTCCCTTCCTTCATCATTGAGGTGAGGAAAGAAGCTGTTAACATAATCAGCTGGATGAGGCACAGTTCCTTCTCCAGACCTGACGCAGAAGCAGCATCTTCATGGGAAATGCAGCTGTTCTCCTGGGAATTTGGAGCAGCTGATTTGTTCCACAGTGTAGGAGAGAGGTTGATGTCTAGGAGGCAGTACAGGAAAATGTCTCAATCTAGCTTAGTCAGTTTTAGTTTGCACTTTCTAGTTTTCAACTTCCCCAAACTCCTGACTTATGAAGAGCACAGAAATATTTTTATTTGTTTGGTTTTTAGGTCAGATGTGTTAGAAAACTTCAGCTATTTTAAAAATAATGATCTGATCAATAGAAGTAAAACTGTTCACAAAAGTAGGATAGTTCATATGTATTTTTCTCAGAGTAAGGCTCCAGAAGCTTGAGCTCCTTAGGTGAAATGAATTTGCTTGAGCTGCTTTGATTCCTGAACTGTTTGCTTTGCTTTGAATCATGATACTCCCTTAAAATGTTTATATGAGGAGAAATACTGAAAGCAAACTTTACATGGATGTAGTTCTCAGGAATATCTTGAGGAATGTACTGTTCCTGAAGTTGTGGGGTTTCATTTGTAGCTTTTGAAAAGAACAGAAGCTTTAGGGATGGTTGCTGGTGCTCATCCTTGCTTCTCTGCAGATGCTGGAATCATTGATGATGGGATGTGTTCAGCTAACAGAAGGGGAAGCAACTTGCAGTTGAATCTTAAACTTGACAAACTTTCAGTTAACTGCTGAAGTTTCATGTAATCCCCCAAAAAGTATTACTGAAACATGCACCCAAAATAAAAAAAACATGAGAGAGAGAAACAAAACTAAAGGTGGAAAATCTGAATGTTATGGGTACAGCTTCCTGAAAAACACTTTGGAAAACACCTGCATGCTTTAGATCTTCCCCAAGCCATAATGCAGGGCAGCAGTATAGGGTTTGAAAGATGCTAGCATGTATTTGTGTTGTATCATCAAATGAAAACGTGAGGCTTATGAGTGCTTTGCTTGCTAACATAACAGGATGGGAAATTTGTCCTCAGTTCTCTCTGTGTATAGGAAGGAACTCTCTTTGTGCATCTTTGATGGCTATTTAGGTGCAATATCTGCTGATTTTACTGAAGCTTATATCAGTTTAACAGCTTAGAGCTGCTGTCTTGAATAATGTATTGTTTGTGTAACAATTGACTATGTAGTACCTGGTTACTTAAAACTTCTCTGCTGTGCCAAGCAGCATGCTAGGGTTTGTGTACTTCAGGACCATTTTACATTCATAGCAAAACAGAGTCTGATCTCCTTAGGAAGTTAATAGAAGGCTGAGAGGTAGAACCAAATCATGCCTGTGTCTGTTTATCTGTAAGACAATAAAATGTCACACAGAGTAACTCTCTGATTAGTCTTTTTGTTCACATATGCAAGACTGCTCCATAACTGCTCTAGGTCCAGGTTGTTCTAGGTTTGACAGATAAACTAAATATGCCACGGACAAAAATGAGTGAGTGATTGGTCTACACTAATTAGTATATTTCTTGTTGTTGTTTTTTTTTTCACAGAATCAGAACATTGTTTGAAGAGCATGATTTTTGAAGACATGATAGATGATGGAAACGAGTGCTTAAACTTGGAATATCCTGTGCCCAGTTACACTGCACTGGAAGGACACTCTCCTGCCTCTGCTTCTAACTTTACTAGTGGCATAAAGTCATCTTCTGCTATGATCTTGAATGTTTATTTTTCCCCTTTTTTTCCTTTTAAAAAATAAGTAAGCCTTTTCTTCCTTGGATAATGCTTTCTTATTGCTGAATGTTACATGGTGCAAATGAGCTCTTAAAAGTCAGTTGTCAGTCTTTCCAGATTGCATTGTTTAGAATGGCTTTATAGATGTGCATTGCTGTTGCATGATGGAACAGTACTACTGAGCTCTGAAAGCTGTGCAGAAGTGGATTCTACTGGCATTCAAACTCACTGTCATTGAGAGAAAATGAGTAACTTTGGTTCTATTTCTGCCACCCATCACTGTGCTGATGAAAACTTTTGTGCCTCCAAATCATCTTCCTCCCCTTCATCTCCAGACTAGGATAGTTCCCCTGACTTCAGTGCTGTAATGCCTCAAATCAATGTCTGTCCTTTTTGGTTTTATGCCAGTAAAAACACTCCAGAAGCTGAAGAGCCAATTTATCATTTTCTTCCAAGTCCGTCAGCAGGATGCTGCTGGAATTCAGTCCCTTCTCTGGCATAATCAGGTGCAATGTTTCCATTAACATCTTGCAGCAGCACATTGGCTCTAGCATTCAAAAAAGATACAATTAGGATTTTGCAGTGAAATCTCAAAACACTCCTGGCACCCTTCCACATTCACATTCCTAAACATTCCAGCACTGGAATGCAGCAGGGTGCTAATAACCTGAAACAAGCCAAAACAAATCAAAAGGCAAAAAACTCCAAAGACAAAATCAAGGACTCCTGAATGTCACAAAGGGGTGGTGGCTCTGCTTGGGGCAGATGCCACTTGCCACCTTGGCTGTCCAGCTGCCTTCACTGCACAGATATCTGAGGTGTTCCTCAGTGAGTTTTGGAACCATCACACTTGGCAGCACAGAATTTGGAAGTAAAGTAAGCTGTGACTGATTCCAGTCTGCCTTAGAACACACAGGAAACAGCAGTGCTTTCAAAGCTGACTGACAAGCAGCACAGACACTCATGCAGTAGGGCTGGGCCTAACCTCTTCTGCCCTCCTCCATCAGTCCCACCTCAAAGAGAACCATCCCTTGCCAAAGAAAATTGTCCTTTGTCACCACCTGGAGGCATTGCAAGTGAGCTTGCTGATTTCAGCTGTAGTCCTTACAGGAGCCAGACTAGCATTCCTGTAAGTTCCATTCAAAATTCAATGTGAAGGCCAGGCAATGAAAAAGAGCCACTGGAGGGGGAAGGATGGAAATAGATTCATGAGAAGCTTGAAAATAAATCACTAGCGTGACACGAAAACTTATATTTTCTATATTAAACATTGTTACAACATTGTTAACAAGCCCATGGATCAGTACAAGTTAGAAACTGATCTGTTGGAAAACAGCCTTGGGGAAAAAGCTCTAGGAGTGCTGGTGGCTAGGAGGATGCCCATGAGGCAGCAATGNGTAAGAATTTGCACTATGAAGGGTAACTTTTTTTTAAAATATGAAAGCTCTCATCTTGTCCTTGAAAATATTCTAAATGTCTGGTGGACATAAAAGCTTCCATCAAAGAAGGTACATGACATCTCACTGTAAGAGGTCATCAATTTAATTAATTTGAAGTGTTCTCTCAGTGGCTTTTAACTGCAAGGAATTATGAAACAAGAATGACCTCTTGTACATTTAATTCTTTTTCTTACCAGCTTGTATAATAAGATGCTTAGTTAATAAAGATGAGGGGTACAGAGGACAGCCTTTCTTAAAAGCACAGGAGCAGAGGTGTCGATTGTAATAAAGAACAGAAGGTATGACTGCTTTCTTCAGGAGCTTATTCTGTAAGCACTGTACCAAAGCTCCTGGTTTAGAGTGAAATCGTTGTCATCGTGGCATGGCTTCATGAACGAAGCTCCAGGGAGGGCTCCATCCATGCTCCTCCTCAGCGCCTTTTCCAAGCGCGCTGATAAAAAGAGGATAGCAGATAGCACCCTCGAGCCTGCACTAGGGATTTTTTTTAGGTGAGACACAGCATGTGCAGAGCTGGACCCATCCTTTAGTCCTAAGGTTCATCTGCCAGGGCCTAGCAAGCTTGGACGCTGGCAGCCAAGTCCTTAGGATGGAGGTTTAACCTCTTAGCTGGAAGGCCTTCCAGGGCTAAACGAGCTCCATCTGCCCGGGTTTGGAATCAGAGCTGTCCTTCTCCTAGGATGACTGCCAGAAGGCTAATGAGCTCATCCTACCCATGCAAGGATTCTAGGAACATGGGGATCACTCCCCACACTTTTCCGTGGGCAATGAGTTTAATGCTCCCTCTGCTGTGGGCACAGTTATGGCACCAGGGGCCACAGGAGACCACAA
>VWZO01011253.1:0-11264 GCA_013396975.1 Bucco capensis | reverse complement strand
AGAGAGGAAGGGGGGGGGGGGGGGGAGGGGCTGGAAGGAAGTGAGACAGAACAGGAAGATATGTTCAGTTCTGTTTAAAACCATTAGACTGTTTTTCAGGACTGCTTCAAGTGGATGCATGTGCCATGTCTTGCTGTAAAATAAGTTTCCAGAGACTTAATCATGGGACTGGCACTAGGTTAATGAAGCTCCCTGACAGGAGCAAAATAACTGCCCAAAACAGTGCAAAAGTTCTGCAAAGAAGGATTGCTCTCTTTAAGAAAGGCCTCCAAGACAAGTTCAGTTGCGTCAGGAGCTTTGCTGCCTCCTGAAGTCAGTAAGAAATTGACACGCACTGTGTCAGTACTGTGTCCTTGGGTTTTGGAGTCCTACAGCTGGAAGTTAATGCACTCACCTGGCTGCTGGGCTGGGTGTCTCTTTCTGCCTTTGTCAGAGCTTTCTCTTTGCTAGCATTAGCACCATCTCTTCTTTTAAAATATGCTGAATAGAACAAGGTTATTTATAAAGAAAGGAAAGACGTTCACAGCAACAGCAGTTCCAGTTGCAACATCGAATAAGAGTACGAGATTTTAAAAACTCACACCATCTCAAAAACAAGAGAACTGAGAGACATATGGCACTTTTGCCTGAAGGGACTATGGCTGAAGTTTTACAAATTCATAACAAAGTGAAGAATACTCTGGTTGGAACTGCAAAGGGTTTCAGGATACTTGCTCACACAGGAGATTGCCAATTAGCACAGAAAGCACAGCTTCACTTTTACAAACCTTCCAAATGAGGCAGCTCCAGCTGCTCCTTGTTTTTCAGTTTGACACACACCATAAATGTACAGACCACAAGATAAATATGTATTTAAAGCTGTACAGGCAGGTATTGCCACAGGGTTTCCCCCAGCCTGTTCTTGTTAAATGCCAGCATTTCAACAGATAGCAGACAACGAAGAAAGATGTCTGTAATGTATCACTTGTTTTGATTACAGGTCAAAACTTGTTATTTACCTGTTAACTTACTGTTACTAGCTCCACAATGTTCCTGCATATCCAGTTGATCCTGACATTTGCCTTTTTTCATATGGAAAGCTGGACTTTCAAAAATAAATGGATTTATTTTGATCTGTGTCTGTTGTGGCACTCAAGCAGTGTTGGATATCTTTAAGGTGGTCGTTATTGCAATAGTATGAGAAAGGAAACTATTGGAAATAATAATTATTTTGTTCCTCAGTAAGAAGAGAGCATGCTAAAGAACACAGATGTTTATATTTTCAACTTTGTTTAAACATTTAAGGCCTGATTGGGATTTCATACCCTGATTTTATACTTTCTGATTTATCCTGAGGTTGGTATGAAAAGAGTGAGGCTTCTCAACCTGAAACATTATGTAATCCAAGTTAAGGGATTATATGAGCCAAACAATGGACATAAATACCTTAAACTTTGGAGGTGCAGAAAAATCTTGTATGTTCTTGTCTTTAAAAGCCAAATTCTGTGAATGAAACAGCACCACTTTGTCACTTCCATTTCACCTTCCAACCAAAAATCTAGCCAATTTGAAAATCTGGAAGGACACAAAAAATGTGTTCCTCGGGTTAAAATATTTCTGCCCCCCCAGGAATTATTAGGGGCAACTGTTAGACATTATGAATTCTCCATGCTTGGCAGAAGGAATGACTAAGTGATATTGATAATCTCTAAACAAAAACATACAGCCAAAAAAAAAAGTATATCTAGAAACTTTGCAGGCTTTTCTTCCTATTTTTAAAGCTATTGGACAGATGAGGATATTTCTTTTTAAAGTTTTTCACTTAGGCAAAAATGGAAAAGCCAAAATTCTATCCCTTCCTGTGACTGTGGTTTGCACTCTCATGTGGTTTGATCAATGCATGCAAACAATCTGTGAATGTGCACTGGGTATTGCACACCAGGCGAAAATGAGCAAATGTGTGAGCAGTGGTCTTTGCACCAAACGTTGCACTTCATAACAAATTTCATTTGCCAACAAAATGACAGATCTTCAGCTTCCTTGCAGCTATGTAGAGGCAAAATCAGTGAGTGATACCTACAGTAGATGGCAAATTCCAAGGTGGAAAATCACCATTAATTAAAGACACTGAGTATGAGGTTGCCACAACACTGTGCTGTCATGAGCTGAGTCTTATGACTGGCCTACAAGATATGGGTATTTCTCTTTGTGCTCTCATCTGGTTAGGAGTTATCTGCTTTTAGTTCTAGCATCATGACCAGATGGGTTCAATAACTAGCAAGCTGGCAGATCCTCTACTTCCTAGTTTCTAGATGTCAATTATTACTTGACCTTCTGAGATATGATGAGTCTTACTAAACTTTGTGCCTCCTCTGGTAGGCACAGTAGGACCTTAACAGCCTCTCTCTGTTGTTTGCCCAGTATTACCCCAAAGACCAAAACCCAAAAATAGATTAATTGTTGTGTCCTGGCTTGGGTAAGAACAGAACAATTCTGTTCAGTGAATTTATTTTGCAGCTGAAGCTCCTCTAATTAGCTGAACTTTCTGAAACTAACAGTGTTTTCACAGACAAGTGCCGACTTCTAGCAGTTATTATTACTCTCATTAAACTAATTTTAGGGATTTTTGCAATCTATGGGTCCTCTCAGTCTTTATTATTCCCTTTTCCCTTCTGGGGTGGGGAGGGGGAAGGGAGTGATAGTGTCTGCCATTGGATTAGGCATCACCCCAGCCCCTAACCCATAACAGGTTGTGATGTGCTTTCTACGATACTGTGGCCGGCTCAGTGGACAAGGGACAACCTGTGGATGTTGATCTGTCTGGACTTCTGGAGGGCCTTTGACACGGTCCCCCACAACATTCTACTGGCTAAGTTAGAGAGCTATGGATTTGATGGGTGGACTGTTCAGTGGATAAGGAACTGGTTGGCGGACAGCATCCAGAGGNCTGATGGAGCTGGTCCAGAGGAAGGCCACAAAAATGATCAGGGGGCTGGAACACCTCTGCTATGAGGACAGGCTGAGGGAGCTGGGATTGTTCAGCCTGGAGAAGAGAAGACTTTGGGGGGACCTACTAGTGACTTTCCAGTACCTAAAGGGAACTTCCAAGAAGGCTGGAGAGGGCCTGTTTGCAAAGGCCTGGAGTGAAAGGACAAGGGGCAATGGTTTTAAATGGGAGAGGTGTAGATTTAAACTGGACATTAGGAAGAAGTTCCTCTCCACGAGGGTGGTGGAACACTGGAACAGGTTGCCCAGGGAGGTGGTTGGGGCCCCATCCCTGGAGGCATTCATGGTGAGGCTTGACAGAGCTCTGGGCAACTTGATCTAGTTGGGGATGTCCCTGGCCACTGCAGGGGGGTTGGACTAGATGACCTCCAGAGGTCCCTTCCAACCCAAACCATTCTATGATTCTATGAATTTCTGTAGCCAGCCAGGGAACAAACCTCAGTAAGTGATGAAGTACTCAGTTGTGGGTGGATCAACAAGGGTTGGTCTTCTGCAAAGCTCCAAGGCACGGTTCCCACTCTCATTTAGTGTCTGTCACCTCAACATAGCAACAATTTCAACAGCTTCTCCAGACTGACTGAGCCACCTACTGCTGATGAGTGCTCCATCTTTTTCAAGCACTGAGGTACTTAGTTCTTTGTCCAGGGCAAGTGGTATGAAAACGGAGTGCTGGATTCTGCCAGGACAGCAACCTTCATCTCCTATTTAACTTTCTATTGATCCCCTTTATACTGCTGGGAACTTGGCTGAGGACCTGGAAATCATTACTGTGACTGACAATTAACTGGTTGTTAATAATAATATAAACTGATGGTGTCCATTAGTCCAAGTTATATCACAGCTTATTGTGTCACTCCTGTCATCATCTATAGAGCAGCAAAGCCTTGGGCTGAAAGGGCCATTAGAGTGTTCGTGGTGGGCTAGATTTTAGGAAAGTAAATAGGAGCCTGTACTGCTACTATTTGTATTGCACTACATATAACAGAGAAAAGAAAGGAAAGCCACTTTTTTGATCATAAGCATTATATTTACCCCTCACAGACAGGATCTTCTCTCACCCAATAAAAACATTTCTCCATATCTTCTGTCTTTCGTTGCTACTGCTAATCAACCACTGGCAGAAGTACTGTATCCTGGAGCGCTTCAGATCAAACTTCTTGGGCTGTCTGACAGAGATTAAGAAGCTTTACCAAGCAGAATGGGAGGAGAACATACTGAGAAAGCTTACCAGAGAAAACCAGGATAATCTAGTATGTTAGTCATTACATAGAAAATAGTTGTTACAAAGACAAGGTGAAGTTTTTTGGGGGTTGTTTTTTTTTTTGGCAAAATCATTCTTTCAATAAATAAGCATTTGCAGGCCAAGTGCTTGGTGTCATTGTAAAACTAAACAGGCCGTGTGAACACCATTAATCTTCCTAGTCAGGTGATCATCAACTAGATTTTGAGTGTTGTCCTGGGAAATACAGTATTTTAGTTCAGCTCTCTTTCATTTGAATGTGGACTTCCAGCTCCTGGAAAAGTGCCTTTGCTACTGGGATATGGGGTGTTTGGAGTCTGAGCATCTCTCTGTCCATCCTGGAGGGCAGAGAAAACACAATATTTTGAATGAAGGAGACAAAAGCAAATCCTCCCATGTCCTGCATGTATAAAAAAGGACGATGGCACATCCATTGGTGTGCATCCAGGTGTGCATCCAGGGTGCATCCAGGTGTGCATCCAGAGTGCTTCCAGGGTCCCTGGCTTTGCACCCACCGCCCAAGGACCTAAGACCGGCCCTGCAAGACGTTGCTGGAACCAAAGGTGGTGATATCTCACTCTCTCTCTCTCTTTCCAATCTCTCCTTCTCCTTTTCTTTCTATCTTTAAGGCACTAGAGACCAAAAGCTTTCCAAAATACCTATAACGCTCCTTACCTGCAATAAACCTAGCAATTTAATCAGCTGTTTGGTGTTGTTTCACCTTAATTTACTCCAAAGGAATTTTTGAATCTTGCACGACCCCTGCCCTACCCTGGGGAGCTTGGCAGTCGGGTCGTGACAGCTGCTCCCAGCATCCTCAACCAGTTTCTCTGTGGAAGTATCAGAAGCAACAAAGTCTCTCTGCTCTTTGGCTCCTCAGTCACCCGTGTCAGCAAATTTTCGCCAGTGCAGTTCAGAAAATTCCTGAATTGCTTGTGTTTTGCTGTATTAAACCTCCAGCAGATATCAGAGTGGCTGAAGTTCCCCATGAAGGCCAACACAAGTGCAAGTGAAGCTTCTTCAGAAGGAGGCCTCATCTACTTCTCTTTTCTGGAGCATGTGGTCTGTATCAGACACCATCTACAACATCACCCAGGTGTGTATGCCGTGCTGCTCTCTTGTACAAAGGACAACTCCATCTCCTCACTTTCGCAGTCTGTTTTTTCTAATGAGCCTGTATCTATCCATTGAAGTACTCCACTCCTGTGATTTATCCCAGTGCATCCCTGTGATTGCAGTGATATTGTAGCCCTGCAACTGCACTACTCCTGTTTGGTCTCCATGATGTAGTGGATAATTAAATGGTAAAGGGTACTTGCAGCTTAAATGATGAATTCAAAATGAGAGGGTGAAAAAAGTATCTCATTTTAAACTCTATTTCATCCTTCTTATTTACAATCCTTTTTGACCGTAAAAATATTTGACTATAAAAATAACAATAAACAAATAACTGATTTTTTTCCTCCAGCTTAATCCAAAGACCTGTGGAAGCACTAAACATTAGACAGAACCAGCAAATAGTGCAAAGGAATAATTAAATGAGCACTACAGACAATTATTGCTTTATTTTGTCTGATAACCCCTTTTAGCGAAAATAACTACATTTCAGTTTGAAGTTACCTTAAAAGAATGTATCATGCCTGACTTTTGCTTCGGTGGCATTCAGAAAAAGGTAGGGAGAAAGGAAACTCCATCCTTGTGTATGAGACAGTCCATAAGACCAGACAGTGCTTTGAGAACCTACCCCAATACTGCAAGCTGAGATGCCCCAAAGGGATGGTGACATGGAGGCCTAAGACAGGATCATAACAGGATCTCCCATGTGGAGCAGAGAGCTAATCACTTTGGGTAAAGCAATATGCTGCATTGCTCTATGGAGGTGGAGGACACACCTGTTCCCAGGTGTCATTTAGGAGGCACGTTGAACACCTGTGGAATTTTATTATATATACATATGGGTCAACGATGTCAGATTGCAAGGAACAGCCAGACTGAAAGAAAAATTTAGAAAAGGGAAGGAATGTGAAGTAGTAGGATAGGAAGGGAATTCTAACCTGTATGGCACAGCATGAGGGACAGAGGAGGAAGATGAGACTGGCTGCATGAGCGAAGAAATCCAAGCATGTACTGCAGCTATTTTTATGAGATGGAGTCATATGTAGCAGCCTCATTTTCCCTTGTTATATTACTTGGCACATTGAGATGTTTGCAAAAAAACAGATTGGCTTTTGAACAAATATGAAAATTAAGATATTTTCTGCCCTGATGGAAAAGATGGAGCTTGCAAGTGAAATTTGTGCCACAACAGTAGCAACTGTGAACAAAAGCAGATGGAGAATAATTCTGATTGGCATGTTTCCTACATACAACCAACAGAAGTTAAGCTATTTTAGAGAGCCACAGGGACCATTTAACAATGCCAAGTTTTAAAAATCAGCAGACCTTGCTTATTTCTGTAATTCAATAACTTCACATTTAAAGACACTTAATCCATGCAAGCTCTTGCAAACAACTTCACCTGCCAATTGGTCTATTTGCTATTGTGCTGTGTCATTTCCTTTTCTGCTACTCTGTTAACATTAAATTTTGTATCTCTCTCTAAGATTTCATTGGAAAACTTGCCTTATGTATTTCATAATGTGTTATGATACAACTTTAAATTTCTAAATAACACTTAAAGACATCTCTATAATGTAAAAATCAGTCTGTAAAACAAAATGTAAGTGATTGGAAGTCTGATTCATTGAAGACACTAAGAAGGAGGTAGGTATACAGAGCATCACAGAACCACAGGTTTCTTGAGGTTGGGAGGGACCTCTGAAGGTCATCTGGTCCAGCCCCCTGCTCAAGCAAAGACACCTAGAGTCAGTTTCCCAGAACATTGTCCAGATGGCTTTTAATATCTCCAAGGATAGACAGACATTCCACAAGCTCCAGAAGCAACTTATGCTCAGTCACTCTAACAGTTAAAAGTGTTTCCTGATGTTCAAAGGGAACCTCCTGTGTTTTGGATTGTGCCCATTGTCTCTTGTCACTGGATACCACTGGAAAAAGCCTTGCTCCATCCTCTTTGCACCCTCCCTTCAGATATTTATATACATTAATAAGATGCCCCCTGAGCCTTCTCTCCAAGCTGAACAGCCCTAGCTTTCTCAGCATTTCATAATAGAAGAGATGCTCCAGTGCCTTCATCATCTCTGTAGCCCACTGCTGAATTTTGCTCCAATATGCAGATGTCTCTTGTACTGGAGAGCCCAGAAGCGGAGCGAGCACTCCAGGTCTGGTCTTATCAATGCTGAGGACAGGAGAAGGATCAGCTCCCTCCACCTGCTGGCAATAGTTCTCTTAGTGCAGCCCAGGACACTACTGTCGGTTTGGTTTGTTTTTTTCCTTCCACAAGAACACATTACTGGCTGGTGGTCAACTCAGTGTTCACTAGGGTGCCCAGGTCCTTTTCTGTGAAGCTGCTTCGTAGCTGGATAAATCTAGACATGCACTGATGCATGGTTTTGCTCCTCCTCCAGTGGAAGACTTGGTACTTTTCATGGAATCATAGAATGGTTTGGGTTGGATCTTAAAGATCACCTAGTTCCAACCTCCCTGCCACACAAAGAGACACCCCCCACTCGATCAAGTTGCTCAAGGCCTCATCCAACCTGGTTTTGAACACTGCTAGGGATGGGGCATTCACAGCTTCTCTGGGCAACCTGTTACTGTGTCTCACCACTCTTACTGTAAAGAATTTCTTCCTACTATGTAATCTAAACGTAGACTCTTTCAGTTTAAAACCATATCACTACACTACCTGATGAAGAGTTCCTCCACATCCTTCCCATAGGCTCCCTTTAGGGAGGCTGCTTTAAGGTCCTCCTGGAGCCTGATCTTCTCGAGGCTAGACAACACCAACTTTCTCAGCCTCTGCTCATAGGGAAGGTGCTCCAGCCCTCTGAACATTCTTGTCACCCTCCTCTGGACCTGCTTGAGCACGTCTATGATGTTCTTATGCTGTGGGCCCCAGAGCTGAACAAAGTAACTTCACGTGAATTCTCACCAGTGCAGAGTAGAGTGGGAGAATCATCTTCCATGACCTCCTGGGTACACTTCGTCTGATGCAGCCCAGGATATGGTTAGCTTTCTCAGCTGAAAGTGCACATTGCTGGCTCACAGTCAGTTTTTCATCCACCAACACTCCCAAGTCTTTCTCCGCAGGGCTGCTCTCAGTATTGTTGTTGCCCAGTCTGTGTCTGTGCTTGGGATTGCCCTGGCCCAGGTGCCCTTGCACTTGGCCTTGTTGAACTTCATGAGGTTTATGCAGGCCTACCTCAAAAGCCTGTCAAGATCTTTCTGGATGATATATATATTCCCTCCAATGTGTTAACCTCACCACACTGCTTGGTGTCATCAACAAGCTTGCCGAGGGTGCCTTCAATCTCATTGTCCATGTCACTGACAAAGATGTTCAAAAACATTGGTCCAAATACTGACCCCTGAGGATCATCACTTGTCACTGATCTCCACTTGGATATTGAGCCATTGTCCACAACTCTTTGAGTGCAGCCATCCAGCCAATTCTTTATCCATCAAGTGGTTCACTTGTCAAATCCGTATCTCTCCGATAAGAGAGACAAGACATCATGTGGGACAGTGTCAAATGCTTTGCACAAGACCAGGTAGATAACATTACTTGCTCTTCCCTTATCCACAAAATCTGTAACCCCATCATAGAAGGCCACTAGATTTGTTAGGCATGATCTACCCTTACTGAAACCAAGTTAGCTGTCAGTGAAAATGAATATTTTTTGTTCATTCCTGCTCAGTAAAGGTCCCAATACAGAAGCTAGGAAGGAAGCCAGCTTCTAAAGAATTAATTTGTCTGCTTTATTTTTCACATGTACAGCTGAAGGAAAATCCCATGCTTGAATAAACATGCTTATCATTTGCAACACATGTATTTTATTTTCCAGTTTTATGTATATTTAATAATCACAATATCCAGCAAATTCTAAGCTAAAACTGCCTATTCTTAAGTGCAGCTAATTTTTCTGTGACTGAAGTTAAAACCAGAAGAGTTATTAGGTATGTATGTCTCATACATTTTTAAGATTGCAGCCTGCAGTTCTGAGGGAACAACATGTGCAAGCAGAGATTTTTCTCTCCTACTAGGCCAATTGTTACCATTGAAAAAAAAAACCCAACCAAACATTAATTGTCCTGCCTGTGTCCATTGACCACCGCAGCTACAGGACCATTTCCTTTTCTCTGGATCACCTTTTGGTGACAACATTAAAATGGCCATTAATAAAAGGGCTAATGTTGGCACTTCCCCATTTTGGGGATTATCATGAGTTGACAAGTTTTATCTAGGATTTAATGTTTAGACAGCCTCCAGATCACAGATATGACAGATAAAACAGAAAATCCCCTGAACCTTCTTAATACTGCAAAGTTTAGAAAAAACTCACACAGCACATGATATTTTCATCCGCTTAGCAGTGACCTCCTCATTCCTCACTATCAGAGTAGCAGATTGTCACTGTTTCTTATAGCAGGTTGCTTACACATACAGGAAGTTTAATATAGTTACTAAGTTTTTGTGATCTGGACAGGATATCACTTACCTCAAAGTAGTTTCAGGGGTAGGTATAATATTCTTACTATTTCAGGTGTATCTATGAAACTGAAAACACTTAATACACTATTGCTTTGGCATCCAAATAAATGTAATATATTTTCAAATTGCTTAGGGTATTTGATGCCTCTTTATCCAGTTATGTCTACATGATCATCCACAGGACAGTAAAATTATCCACTGCTAGATGAAGTGATGTGACATTCATAATATTCTTATTTATTCTAGCCATTTAAATGATAATATCAATAACTTCTTTGTATTTCATAGTTACTTTTCAAAAAAAATGAAATAAATTCTTTACTAGAATCAAACAGTTTTAAAATTGCTTTTACCTTCATGGGCAAAAATTTTCATTCACACTGATGAAAATAAAGATCATCACAAATTTAGGAGGGTCTGATTCTTCATGGGTGTTAACTTATATGCAGATAAGGATTTGGCATAAGCAGTTGGCCATTTTGCTTTAATAAACACACCAAGACTTCTTTTGTTCTTGCTTACACTAGCCAGCCAAACAGCCACCCAAGTGAAACAGAAAGATGAGAATCAGGTCCTGAGCGAGGACTGCAAAAGCTGACTCATGAGAAATTACCTATCACCACATAGTACAGGGAAAGAAAACATGACAGAAGGCCTGTGTTTGCATCAAACTCTTCAGACACTGCTTTTTCCTTCCCTAAAATGAGACATTTTCTAGTCATGGACTGACTATGCCATGTAGTTTTCTATTAGGTTATGTGTAAGTGTATTGAAAGACACACCACGGTAGTTATTTACCATAGTAGCAGATAGAGTAAACACTTGCAGGTGTTGGTCATAATAAGTGCAGGATCTGTAGAAGCAGAGATAAAATGTCAAATACAAATACTCCTTAACCAAAGTAAGGAGTGAGTTAAAATAAAAGTGAATTAAAGGTATAATGTCATGCAAAGATGCTGACAACTCTAAGCTGAGCTGAAGAGATCATGTCGAGGTTAATACCTACACAGACGTCACAGCAATAAAGTAAAATGTTTACTGAAAGCCACAGTGCATGTGCAAAGGAAGTGTATTTCTATTGAGACAAGCTGTGTCATTTTGAATAAGCCAGAAATTTGATGGAAAAGACATGAGCAATTTCATGCCAGAAAAGTATGCCACTATCAACAAAGTCTTCCTGCTTGGTGTCCTCAGATTCAGTCCTGCCTTCATTATTGACAGCTTCACACAAAATGTATGAAAGCAACCCCTGTTCCTTTCTGCAGACGTGGGGAAATGTAGTACCCATCAGAAAGTAATATCATTTTTGTTTGAAAGACATTATGCAGAACACATAACAAAATTATTCATCAAAATTGTTTGTGCTCAAGAACTGCCAGTGGTAGTTTTCTTCAAATACAGGTGTCCTGGTTTGGGAGGACAAACTCA
>VWZO01011252.1:15759-37342 GCA_013396975.1 Bucco capensis | reverse complement strand
TTGTCTGTCCCGCATTGGCCTTTTCAGCCATCAGCACGCTTGTAAAAAGCGCTTATGAAGAGTGTGGATTGAGCACTCTCTGGATCTTCGTTCACGAAGCCTAGCCGTGATTGATTGATTGGGATTTGGACTTGATGATCCTTGTGGGTCCCTTCCAACTCGGATTGTTCTATGATTCTATGAAAATTTAGAATTATTTGGCTTTGAAGCCAGGTAGTTGAGAGCTGAATGGCTAAAAAGATAAAGTCCTTGGGAGCACTGAGAATCCAGAGCTCAGGGCTGAGAGAACCCTGCTCTGCCATGGGACTACAGAATCCCTCTCCCACAGCTGCCAGCAACAACTAGACCCACACTCCTTTGCCGTCCTAATGGGCACATTCAGGCTACATGATAAAGAGTTTTTCTTCATGGGAAACCAGCATTCAGCTAGTGAACTTAGGGGGGATTGTTTGCTACATTACTGTGGAGGTGAACAGTTCACTGGAGCTTTCATGCTCACCCAAATTCACCCACATGGTATTACACGGATTACTAGCAGCAATTCTTACTTTTTTGATTGTGTGTGCACAATCCAGACATTAGATGTTCTGCTATAAATCTGAGACTGTGCAGAGAGGTGACATTTTTTAAATTCATGGTGGGAAAGGTCAGAAAAAGTGGAGCATTTTTCACAGAGAGAATTCAGACTGACCGTAAAGCAGAAAAGAAATAAAAGTGTTTCCTTCTTTTCCTCCCTCATCTCTGTGTGCTATAAACCTAAGGAAATGCTGAGTCTTATTCATTTTTTTTATGGCTCTGCAGTTCAAGAAGTAAGATCCCATCTTACTCTCAAATATGGGGGAAAAAATAGTACTCTTGTCACTATTCTTTCATGTCTTTGTGTTTGCAGCTAAGGCACACTGCTAGCTTTGTGACCTTGGTTTTCAGCACTTTATGGAGAAAGACAAATACGCAGATTTCTACAGAAAGCAACCATGGCTTTTGGCCACACCTGTGTAAACCCTGTTACAAGTCCAGAGAGGTAAACAGCAGAACTCCAGATTTTCACCACCATAAATGACACCAGAAACCAAGTCATGTGAACCTACTTGAGAGAGAAGTGATTTATATAGAAGATCATTTGATACCACCTTTCTTTTCCTCCCCGCAACCTACATGTATGCCTGTGGATTTATAAAGCCCTGATGGAAGAAGCTGAGACTGCATGACAGCTTGCAAGAAGACCCTCTGCAGAGACTCATCCAGCTTGGCCAGTGAAATCTATCTGTGTGGCACCTGTTAGTTACGCACAGCGGGACTGTCCATCATCCCTTGTAGCAGCTCTGCACTTCCATAGCACACTGTGGCGCAGGCAGAGGAGAAATTACTCTCTAACTATGAGACAGTGAATGAGAAATTTCTGTCCTTTTTTATGCTGTCAGACCACCATCCAGGATGCTGTACATCAGTCAGAGAGGGGGAAGGGAATGTAGTTTATTTTGCAGGCAGCTGCCAAAGCTTACTCCTCTAAACAAGCTCTCCAGCATTTGTCTTTGCTTTCTACCTTGTAAGATCCTGCAAAAATATTGTTACCAAGTAGAAAAATGTTTAAAGGGAAAATCTATGACATTTAAAAGGGAAAACCACTACATGGTGTAAAGAGAGAGTGTAGTAAAACAAAGAGCAAAGAGATGCCCAGATCACAAATGGATAGGCAGCAGTTTCCACTGCTGAATTGCAGCAAAATATCCTTGGGAATGCTTGGATTGCCTGCTTTAGCATGAGGAACAGAAGAACACACAGAAATAGAAGAAAACACACCAAGGTCATTGCAGCTTGGAGAAATTTAGGTTAGTGTAATGATAATAATAACAATGAGAAAAGTTGGACGTGAGACTGCATATGGCTTTATCAGAGTTTTCAGATGCAAGAGGGTGGACAGAATTCCTCTTGAAGACCTCCACCATGCCTCACCTAAATGATTATCCAAATAAGCTCAATATTTTTGCCAATCCCACTGCATCATTTTCTCTTCTATCTTATACTGATCTTCACTGACATCTATAGCTCAGCCCATCTGTATCCTCTCACACTTCTCCCTGATCATAATGGCCTGTGGCTGAAGCTCTTGGGGTGAGCAGAGACTCGCTGTCCTACTGTGTTATCTCCAAAACAGGATACCAGCTACTTTCTCCTCTTTGTGACTTGACCAAAAAGAGCATGAGGAACCGATGACTCCTTGCTTTGTTTTCTGTGTCAAGTGAGTCACGATTTCAATGTAACTTAGATACCCCACTGTAGCTGACTCCATCCAAAATTTAAACCATTATGCCAGCACTTGTTACTGCTATGTATGTATATTCTGAGATACATGTGAGCACCATATTATAAGGCCGGACCCTTATTTAAGAGCTTAATATGGTTGTATATCCTGAAGAAAGAAACAAGTAGGAGGGGTAGTAATGGTATTATTTGGTGAGAACAATCTGTCCCGAATTCAAGACAAAACACTTGTGTTTTAAGTCACATCTCATTATCTGTATTTCATTCACCCTCATGACATCTTTGTTAGATAGCCGTGCATCACTAATACAGGAAATAAAAATAGATTTATCAGAGAAGTACAATATTCCCATTTACCATAGGGAAATGGAGCCCAGAACAATTTATGAAGCTAGGCAATGTAGTCTTTTCTTTTGACCTGAAATGATGGTCAGAAAGTGGTCTACAACAGAAATCCTATAAGCTGTGAAGGGCAATACTGAGAAGGAAAACCTAACTTCAAAGCAGCCTTTCTGCTTTTAGGTCTTAGCTAACCCATATCTCATGAGCTAATACAAACCCAGTTTGTACAGTTATTTGAAGGAGACTTCAATTGTGTCACTAGGAATGTTAAGTGCAGTGAAATCTCTGACTTTTTGACAGATAAATAAAAAGATAACTAAAGAGAAATGCATTACAGAAGTGATCTTGCTTCTGCTAATTGGTAATTGTTAATTGAAGTGTAGCAATTCTGTTAATAGCACAGTAAAAGACAGCAAAAAGTAATGAAATACAAAAAGCATTTATGGAAAAATTAATGTTGTGATCTTCTAAGCTGTTTATTCTGTGACTGCAAAACAAGATGATGTGAAGCTTTCAAGTATGAAAGGAAGAGTGCAACAGGAGATAAAATGCTATAAATATCCACTCTGTGTGATTGTGATAGGAACTATGAAGTTTTCACCAAAATCTTGAGAAAAGCTACTCAAATATGCAATTATCCTTACATGTTCAAAGCGTGGCTGAGAGGTTTCAGTGACATGATACCACAAAGGAAGAAGGCATGCAATGAAACTTGCACAATATTCTCCGCATGTAAATGTTTGTGTCTTCTGTTCTTGTTTTTCTTTCGTATCTTCCCAGAGCGATATAAACAGACTATACCTAGAGTACATCATTAGAATGTCTGTGTGCCTTTTTTTTTTATTTAGCTGTGGATTTTAGTTGAAAGTATACTAGCTTTGTTCTTGTGTCTTATATTGTCATAAATCCCTTGATCAAAATCCAAATTCACACTATGCTGTTGATCATGATTTGTTTGAAGAAGCCAAGAGCTAAATGAGTGAAAGCGCTTGAATACTGTGGATTAAACATTCTGATTTATGCATTAAGGGGGGATAGTGTTCTAGTAGACCTTGCCCAAAGCTCTTACTTTTATGCTATGTACAGGCTTGAAGGATAGGTAACCAAGACAATAAACTTGCTTAAGTTATAGTGAAAAGTATTTTAAAATCAAAGTGAAAAAATATGAAGTTCAAAAGCTTATAGCTTTCTCAGGTTAATTGTTATAATTACTGACTCTTCTCATACATATAATAAGCACTTTGCAGTAAAATGAAGACATGTCCTTTCTCTCCAGGGATTGCAATCTTGAATCTGATGCCTAAAGATTTAAGTGTATTTTATAGATTTTTAGGACTTTTAGGATTATGTGAAGCTTCGTGGATTGTTCGCATATTAGAAGCCACTAGGGACATACTTGGGCACTATCTTGGACTTATGCCTTGCCAAGGACATGATGTTTTGAAGAAGTCACCTGCAGATAGCTTGAAGACAAAAGACAAGAAGAGGGCCAAGCCCCACATAGGCTCTCTCCGAGGGGCAGAGCTGAATAACACCAGGGGTAGGATATTGGAAAACCTAGTGCCAGGGTTGGATATAGATATCTATATGTTAATTACTAATAAAACCTATTAAAAGGTGCAATCTCTGGGGACTGGGCATGTATCCATGTACAGGATCCTGAAGGTGTGGAAGCTTCCAATTAAAGGTAACTCTATCTTTCTCCATTAACTTTGTAGTGTGTTTCTATTCTTTAGGGGATACAGCACCAAATCCACAAGTTATCAGTTAATATCACAGAGAGCAGCAGGGCAGGTGTCAGGCATTTGGGCTGAATTTGCAGAACTGGGACCAATTTGAACCAAGCCAGACGCAACAGAAGGTAAAAGAACAAAATTTCCTTCTTTCTCCCCTGTCTCTTCCATATGTACATAAAAGAAAGAATCTAGGAGCAGCAGAACATAAGTGGAAACAAAACCAAGATTATATGGTCACTAAGGAGAGGCTAGTGTCACAGCACAAAAATCAGTGTTGGTAAAATGGTGTTTTATAAGCATTATAATAAACTAGTGGGAATTGAGAAGATGCCCATGAACAAGGAAAAAACAGTAGTGAAAGTATTTTTATTAGTCAAATTTATAGGTAACATTTTTTCTCATGCACTAGACCATTATTAGGGTGCATGAATGAAGAATCACAATGTACTATGAAAGATTTTTCTAAAGCAATTACCCTTTAAAAATTGTTAAGATACTTAACAGGATTTTTGTACTAGGAGAACATTTTCCTAGTGAGAATGATCTGCCATTTTTGTGGTTACCACGTACGTGCTAGCCAGGAGCACAAGGGACATCTTTTGCTTTATATTACCTTTCCGATAATGAAATAAATGCTTAATTGCACATGATTGATTTTATCCTCCCAAGTTACGCAAGGCATTAAGGACAGGCACATCAGGCTGATCCCTATCTGTCTCCTCTGTGACTCTGGGCACTCCCCTAATGATGCATGGATAGCCAGCTGCAGCTCAGCTACAGCTCAATTAGATGTCACCATTAATATAAACTCCAAAGTTATCAGCTGTAGCAATTTTTAATGGTGAGATTTAATACAAAATACTGTATATTTTGTTCTGTCATACGTACTCATCAGCAACCACACACAGGTGTACACACACATAGACTGCATAGAAAACACAAGAGAATTCCCAGTATGTCATTCATGCATACGAAAATACCAGGTTTCTGTCCTAGGTTTAACTGTATTTCCCTGTTTCCGGTGGGAATTATTTGCTGCCCTTCTTCTTTCTCTTGGTTATCAAATCTACTCTCTGCAAGATGGGCAGTTCCATACCCACTGAGGTTTGATAAGAGTTTAGCCAGACACAGTGGGAAACACTAGGGCTCTGTAAAATATAGTGTGGCAGATGCAAATGTCATTCAGCCATACAGATATACCACAGCTCAAAATAAGTTGAAAAGGCCCTTTTCTAGGAGCTTAATTAAATAAGCATGTTAAAGAACTCACCACATGCCTACAGTGAATGTATACACACACTAGCATATGTAGATATATATAAGTATATATATTTGCTCCATAGTGACAGCGTTACAAAATATTTTTGAAACAGTGAAAAAACGTATGAAGCCTAACACCCCCCTAATGCCATCTCTGAAAAATATTTACTATTAAACTCAATAAAGAGATGAATGAGTGAAATTTCCTGTCCTATGTCTTGGTAGAGGTCAAATTACATGATGCAGAAGTTCCGTTTGGTCTTAAAAATCTATGACTTGACCTCAGTAGGATTAGAATGACTTCTAGCAGATGAGGATCTGGTCCTTTGCCTTTGTTATAACTGAGTAAATAATTGCAACAAGGTAATTTTTTTTATTTCAGCTCCTTCTTTGCCTTTCGTCATGCTTGTAAAAAGCCAGAAGACAGCTTGCTACTTGCTGTGATTTATTCTGTACTTGGAGATATTCATCCTCTGAGTAGTTCCTGGGCTGGCCCCAGCTTGCTGCATGGTAAGCATTTGCTATTTGGAAGAAGACCCAAGTAGCTGGTCATTTAAATCACATGGTGAGTGTAAGTCACAAGCCCTCAGGAGATGACAGCTCACACATGCTCCACAAAGACTTGTTGGGGCACGTTAGCCATTTCTCAGAGGAGTGTCTCTGTGCTGTGCATGCTGCAGTCCATGGCTACAGTAGTTGAATTTTCTGCAACTTTTCTGGGTCTGTCCCTGAGGAAGCAAGATGGTAGTAGGAGCTTTGTTGTGAAGGTGTAGGAATATGCTACTGCTTGTTCCCAGGCATGCAATGCTTACATCAAGGAGAAAAAAATGCCATGTCAGCTCGTGGGAGGCTAAAGATTCCCGGATCAGGACAGGGTCTTTCTTGATGTAGGGACTGAGATCAGCTGGAGAAATGATGTGAAGCCGGAAATTAAGGGGCTGTAAGATAGCAAAGCACTGAAATCAGACAGTGGCTGATGCTGGACAAGCAACACTGGGCAGAGATGGCAGAAAAAGGGTACTGGCAGGAGTGAGAAAAATGACAACAGAATTAGGTGGCTGAAAGGAGGGAGGGACCAGCTGGTTGGTGACTGGGAGCCTGAGGGGAAGACAGAGTGTGGTCTGGGGTGGGATATGGCCTTAAATTGATCTCATCTTAAAGCAATTGAGATGGTATTAATGCCAACTTGGTACCCTGTATCCTAGTGAGAACAGAAGGAGTGATACAAAAGCAACCTGGTATGCACTTCTGGGAAGGCTGATTCTCCACGGCTTCTGATACAGAATGTGCAGAAACTAATGGGAAAGCATCAAGTAGTAACAAAAGGAAGAAAGTTGTTTGCCAGACTCCTACTCTGCACAGGTGTAAATGACAATGTAACAGTTCACAATGGCGAGAACTGACTCAGAAAGGTCATCAATAGATTAGAAGAACACGTCATTTCCTGCTCATATGAATTATGTCAGTGTGCTTTCCTCACTAATGTCAGTTTAGAAAGTGTGCTTTTCCTTAATCTATATTCTGCCCAAACATTTTTTTTTCTGTTTTCTTTCCTTAAGTTCAATGTTTTTCTATTCTCCTTGATGTTTCAGCTGTAATTCTGAAGAAACCTCAGTGAGAGAGGTTTGTTCTCTCTCTGTACANAGTTTTACGCACAGGATGCTCTGCCTGAGGAGGGCAGGTCACACAGCCCCGGGCTTGGCAGTCTCAGCTTCAGGGGACATTTCAAGGAATAGGTTAGCTGGTATCAGTCAAAGTCAAGTATCCTGGAAAAGGAAATCATAGTCCCTAGTTTTGCATTAGGAAGGAATCTCCCATCCTGAGGAAGAAAGATTAGCTTAACTGGGTGTGTAATTTCTTAGGAACAACTTCCCAAATTACAATGCATTAAAAGATCCCAATTTAGTACATTATGGGAGTAAGAGGACAAGACTGCACACAGATGAAGGTCACATTCATTATTGTTATTAAGTAGTCTAATTTTAGAAAAAAAAACACCCTATTTTACATAAATCAAAAGCATAGTGATGTTAAAAT
Organism: Bucco capensis; assembly: GCA_013396975.1. Lineage (NCBI taxonomy): Eukaryota > Metazoa > Chordata > Aves > Piciformes > Bucconidae > Bucco > Bucco capensis. The sequence goes on along the minus strand of VWZO01011252.1, from coordinate 29,705 downwards.
ACATTAAGCAGAAATTTGAGTAATAAAGGTCATATCTGTGTATGTCTCAGGAATAATTATATGGTGTAACAAAAATATGTAATTAAGTATGAAAGTGTTCTATGTTGACAGAGCTGGAAATTGAGTACATTTTCTTAATATCTTTATTGAATAAACACACATACATAATGACAAACCATACATACCTGACCCCTTTTTACAGGAAAATTGATTATTCATTCTTGCAATAATGGTTGATTCTGGTAGGTAAGAATCAGGTACCCAGTCTCTGTGAATGTGGACAATTTTATTAAATTGGTAAATCTTGAGAAAACTGACCTGGGAAAATTCTAAAATGCAGAAAACAGAAGCAGCGAATAACAAGGAAGTGACTTCAATGCATAAGCAAATTCATTCTCAACAGAAATAGGAACGGCACAATGAAATAGGACACAATACTTCTTTACATTTTACTCCAGAAACATATTTAGGCTTATCTCTGCAATAACAATGATTCCCCCTGTGATTCCCCCACCACCAAATCCTTCTTCATTCAAAGATGATGATTTATTTATATGAGCTAGAAACGAACTGACTGAAGAAAAGCTAAAAGCATAGACTTCTTACCTCATATGCAACCTATGCAGCACAACTTATACCTACTAATGCTCCCTAGTGTAACTCTTCAAAGAAGGGCTGGAAATGGTCAGGGTAATGTCAATGGGCACACACCATCAGTCAAGGGTGAAGACATTTCCTCACAAAGGCACTTCCATGCATATGTAGGAGTGTGACACCTACTGTGTGTATGGCCAGGCCCATGGATAGAGAAGCTCTTTAGTGAAATCTTTCAAAAAAGAACTCACTAGCCTATATTGTAAGATTTTACACTGACATTAGCTCCCAGAAAAGCAAGCAGCAGCATAAGTGATGGATTTATAACACTGTCTACAGTGCGCATTTTCTGAAGCACCAGTGTCCTTATTTCTACAGTGGATTTGCAGGTTTTTTAAGTTATACTTCAGGGGAATGTATCCTGGTCAGAGAAGCAGGGAATCAGAGCACTTACCTGACAGCTTTCTCTGTTCTCATTGTTATTATTACACTGCAAAGAGTCAGCATAGCCCTTCTTGGGTTTTAGTTCCTTGTCTGTAAAACATGAGCAATAATCATAATGTGTCTTTCTTCCCACACTACCTATTCAGATACTGCCTCTGCCAAGCGTTGTCTTACACATATTTTTAAAGAAACAAGCTTAAAGGTTCACTGATCTTGGTTACTGCTGTTTTAATGTAAATAAAAATACCAGATTTTGTAAAGGTGCTCCATCAGATCTATCAGATAAATAGTATGAAAACAATTTCCAAAGGTATTCNAAAACCCCCTCCCCCCCCCCCCCCAAGTGAGTTCAGAATGTCTCATATAGTCTCCCTTTCATTACAGAAATTGTCTTTTCTTTCTCCCTAATTAGAGAATGTTAAGACAAGTACTTTAAGGTGGAAGGTATATACCTAATGCTTGTAACAGAGCCAATGGCTGATTAAAGAAGCTATAGTTCTCAATGATAAATGGCTTCAAGTCTGAGATAAGGAAAAGGCACTTGCAAAGAAATCTTTCATATCATGGAAGAGGAAGCAAATTTGTGAGTGGATATTAAGTATTGTTATTGGATGGTTTATATAACCAATGGCACAGGAAATTCGTTAGTTGTTTTTCATCTTTTCTCAGTTATATCATCTGGATCTGACAGGAAATAGATGCATGGGAGTTTGGCTCAAAATCCTAAAACAAAACAAAAAAAGAAGTATTGTTACTACACAGGATGATGTCACATTACATTACCTGTGATGACTGTGTGAAATCAAAAGAGAAAAATAAATGCAGTGGCCAAACATTGCATTCATATTTCATATAAAGTCATTGAAAATATGCTTTCTGTTATTTTACCTTTGGAAGAAATATATATTTTACATTAAAAAAATCAGAAATTGAATTTAAGCTATCCTGTAGTTTCAGACGGAAAGAGGGAGCAGTCTAATGTTCCCTGATGATGACTCTGAAAGTTGCAAAAAACTGAAAAAACACAACAGCCAGTTCCTATCATAAAGGTAAAAATTCCGAATCTCTACTGGAATGGATTAGAAATCCTTCAGAGAGATGAATGAGAAGGCGTAAAATAGGGCTTAGCTCAGAGAGTATTTCTTATGATTTCTTACATCATTCATTTTCTGAAGAGAAGCAGGTAAGAAATACAGCCCTCTCTGTGAATAACTATATAGGGAGTTAGTTTCCTTTGTACCTTGATAAGGTATAAGACTTTGCCCAGGTCTATGCACAAGGCAAAAAGATGCAAGATCTCTGCTCATGCTAATGGCAGTGTTTGGTATGTGCTTTTGAAAGGCTCAAAGTAAGACAGGACATTACCATGTTCTTGCCATGAAAATTTCAAGTAACAAAAAGTCATGTAAACATTTTTAGTTTCTACCTTGCGGAATAAAAAAATTACAGTAATATTATTTATCCTGCTAACCCTAATGTTGCCAGTTGCTGTCAATGTTTGGGAGTGAGAAGGACAGGTGTAACTACTCTGATTCTCAGTGTTGCTCCTTCCATAACAGAAAAACCCCACTATTCCACTAAATTAATCACTCACTGTAAGCACACTGTCAGCTTCCCTTCAAACATCATCTGAAAAAAGCAAACTCAAGGTGCACCTACATTTGAAAGAGTTTCTCAGCTGATTAAAGCATTGTTTATTTGAGTCATTTAAAAACGGGGTGCCCTCATAGAGCTGCCTCTTGTGAGGACTGGGGGCTAGTGGGCCTCTTCTTCAGTGGGATGCTGGACATTGCAGCCTGACAGTCCCTGCCAAGGCACAGAGATGGAGGGATCTGCTGCTTTCTCCGGCTCCTTGTTTGAATTGGGTCAGGAATGGCAGGGGAAGCTGGGATGTCCATGAATGGCCAAAGTGCTTACTGGGGAACTCCTCCATGGCCTGGCTGTAGGGACCCCACAGAAGGGCCAAGCTTGGAGCAAAAGTGTCCCCCTGGGAGGCGTCAAGGAAAGGGTCCTCGATGGGGCAGAAGCAGATGAAGATGAGGTGGCCCTCCAATAGCCACCACCTTCCACCACCGGGTCCCAGAGCGCACCCACAGCTCCCACCACTGCCAGGGTAGCAAGGGCTCAGAGATGTCTATGTGGTCCCAGAAAAGGGCCATGTAGACCACTGTCAGATCAGTCTGGCTGTGACATGTGGCTCTGGTAGAGCCAGAGGGGCTGTTTAAGTCTGGGAGGTCTCACTGGCTGGAACTATTTCCAGTCCCACAATAACTGTCTCCAGAAAGTGACATATGCTTCAATATATAAACGATCACGTGTTGTTGTTTTTTTTTTTCTCTTTCCCCAAGAAAAAGCCCACCACATGTCAGCTGTCATGAAAATGAAAGAACTAAAACTTTTTTTCCTGGCTGAAGATTTCTGTTCACAGTTGGTGAGTTAAATGGAGACTAAGTGGAAAGGAAGCTTTGGCATGTCCAGAGAAAAAGTGCTATTCTCAGCAACTCCCCTTTAGGAAATAGAGTGCTGGTAGAGACACTAAGATAAAGCATCTGCAAAATCATTAATTCTCAGCTGTGCACTTTGCACCCCACTCCCTCTTCAAAACTTGTACCTGGTAGCACATGTCTGCCCCAAAGTCAGCTGTCACGCTGTCATGTACCTGATGGAGCAGGTCCAGAGGAGGGCCACAAGAATGATCAGGGGGCTGGAACACCTCTCCTATGAAGACAGGCTGAGGGAGCTAGAATTGTTTAGCCTGGAGAAGAGAAGACCTCGGGGGGACCTACTAGTGACCTTCCAGTACCTAAAGAGAACTAACAAGAAGGTTGGAGAGACCCTATTTACAAAGGCCTGGAGTGAAAGGACAAGGGGCAATGGTTTTAAATTAGAGAAGAGTAGATTTAGACTATTAGGAAAAAGTTCCTCACCACGAGGGTGGTGGAATACTGGAACAGGTTGCCCAGGGAGGTGGTTGAGGCCCCATCCCTGGAGATATTCAAGGTGAGGCTTGACAGGGCTCTGGGCAAGCTGATCTAGTTGGGGATGTGCCTGCCCACTACAGGGGGTTGGACTAGATGACCTCCAGAGGTCCCTTCCAAGCCAAATGATTCTACGATTCTATACTTTGGGATTATCTGCCTAGTACTACCATCCATCATTATCCCTGTAATGGGACAGAGAAGCTATCTCTAGCCCTTTTTTATTGCTATGTATGCACTTGGTTGGCATTTATGAAAAAAAAAAGGAAAAAATAGTATTCTTAAAGATAATATAGATCAAAATGGACTTTTGAAGGTCCAACTGCCCACTGAGATCAGGTGTAACTTAGATCAAGTTGCTCACAACTTTGTCTAGGTGAGATCTGAATGACTTCATATGGTGCATTGGGTGAACAAAAGAAACAAAGAATTAATATTTGCAGGTAGAAAAGAAGGCAGCAGTAATTCATAGTTCATAGTCAGGTAGCTCATCTGCTTTAGTATGCACTTTGACCAGCTCCATAGATAATTGGTTTTTTTGGGGCTGTAAATTAGAATATTTAAGCGTGCAGTCAGTTACTAATATGCACTAATTTTCTAAACCATCATTCTAGGTACTTCGGTATCTTCACATCCTCTGTTACTAACTGTCTTTTATCATCTTTGCTGTGTTTGAAGCTAGAATTTAGCCGATATATTCATGACAAAAGAAAAAAAGCAATGCCCGTGTGGCGTATCTCCTCCAAGCAGCTCATTGTTACGAGCTACTTGAGGCAGTGAGTCACAAGTCCTAGTCAAGACTTTTGCAGGTAAAAATGAGATTTGTTTTGAAGAATTTCAATCTTGTTTCACTGAAACATTCCTAGAGAAATTCATTCACAATGTGTCCCAAACCAATGAAAATTATGTGTTTTCTGCAAAATTCAACTGATTTATGAATATCTCAGAGAATTTTTAATGTTGCTGAAGATTCCAGATAAGAGAAGTCATTCAACAAATCAGAATAACAAAATTTTTCAAATGGGAACATTTTGGGTCTGAAGTGGCTTTGCTTTTGATGAGATTAAGGAGCTTAAAATTTTGTCTTTCACTTCAGCAGACACTACATTTTATTCATCAAAATCATAATACATTCCATTTGGACAATGTGTGAGCAGTAATATTTAAAAACACAACAACACTTATTTAACAGAATTCCTTTCATGAAATACATTATTGATCTCCATCATTACATATCTGCTAACATAAAGTAGCTGCAAGAATTAATTTTCTAAGTTGTAATTTTCAGGCTGATTCTGTCTTTGAGAAAATGATCTCCTTCTCTGGATAATCATCTAATGACAATAGCTAGTTAGATCTAGCATACTCTGGTAAAACATTGCTCAGAACACTTCATTCATTCTGTAATTATTAGAAATAGACCAAATCAGCTGCAGGCATCCTGACATCATCAAACTCTATCAAAACTGATTTTTATCTCTACAGTTTGTTCTTAGTTCTAGTGACAAGCGAGGGATGTCCTAGGTGTTCAACCTAGTAGCAAGTGTTGCTCAGCTAGAATGGTTAGCCTGAGTAGTGGCCGTAAACAATAAAAATCCAACTCACTTGAGTTGCACTTTTCAAATAAAATTGTGTGGATTATAGGTAACATATGAGCCTTGGGACCAGCAACGGATTGTATTGCCAAAGTAACCGGAAGAAGCTAGAGTTTTCTGATGAAAAATCTCCGTGACTACTTTTTTTTGTGGGATTTTTATTTTAATGTTATTTTATTCCCTGATGCTTTCACCAAGGAAACAAGGCCTGTATAACCACACTGCCTTTTTGCTTTCCTGGCATCCTCTCCCTCCCCACTGACAGCTCTGAACCTATTAACCAATTTCTATCGCACAGTCAGGCATTTCAGAGTTACCACTCATAAATTACCACGCTTCCATAAAGTCAGTGGCTGGGTTTTCTTAGTTCATGTTTGCTTGCTCACTCCTCTTTCTGCCTCTTTCTCATTTTCTTGCACTCTCAATTAGTGAAATAGCCAGTCAACATGCTTAATAGGACAAGTCAGCATACCTGTAAATTAAGTGTGAACCTTCCTGTCGATTTGGCAAGAAAACAGTCAAGAGAGTCCTAGCTGGTTGTAATGTGATTTACATCAGGAAAGGGCACAGTAGGACCACTCTGCAGTGAAGAGCAGCTCCAGTGGTTCAGAAAGAACAAGCAAAGATTGAATGAGGAGATTTTCACATTAAAGTGCTGCATCTCCTGAAGGAATTGACTGCACTGTAATATGTATTCCAAAAACAGGTTCTTGTTATTGTGTGGGGATTTGGGGCACTTCGATAGGATCTGCTGTAATAACACTGGTGATCAGTGACAGCAGAGTTATGGTATTGTCCTCAGGATGGATCCTACTTTCTGTCTCTCTCCAAGCATGCTGGCCTATGGGCTGCTCCCAAATTGCAGCTGGGACAAAGAGTTCCAGTTTTGGACTGCTGCCAGCCACTATCCAATACATTTAATAGCCACGAGACAATGAGAAGCTGAGAATGAGTCACGGCAGTATCAGTGTTGCTAGCAGTAATGAGTTGAAGGGCGTTCTGGTGATGATGCAGTATTTGTTCTGCATTCTCAACTGTAAAAATTAAGCAATGAATTCACCATAATTCTTGCTGTGGGTTTTCATTCCTCATGGTCCTTCATCAGAACCTCTCCTTCCCCCCCATTTTTTCCATTCTCAATGGAGGGCTTGTTTCAGTATTTAGGAAGGAAGCCAGGTAGGCTCCAAGCATAGCCTACTGCTCTTGCTCTGGAGTTAACTGCATAGGCGTCCTCTTCCTGCCAGTGAATTGAATACTATTGCCTTAATATTCCAAAGGAGAAGTAGAAGGAAACTAAGCTGAGATAAATTTTGATTTCCTCATGAGTCTGGTGAACCAGCACATGACTTTGCAGAAAAAAAATGTATGTGATAGCCTGTGTTTTTGTGATAAAGGTAACCAATCTTCTTTTTATCAGCTTTATCAAAAAAGATAGCAGATCTCACTCTTTCAGCTGAATGTTCCATTGTGCAACAGCACACCCATACTGAGTATGAATACCTACTGCACAAACCCTACAAGAAGGAATATGCTGCAAAATTTTCCTTGTAGTTTGATTAAAGCTGCTAAAAATATTTCTGTATCTCACCCACCCTAAAGCACTTTGCAGAATTACTTCCTTTTTTTCCTTTTCATCTATACAATTTTACTGTGCTTTGCACCTTCGACAACTCAGTTCCCCACAAATCCAAAATATAATGTTATATAGATCTTTTTCAGCAGCTGATGGTTTTGGCATTTCATTTCAGTCGTAACTGCACTAAAGTCACAAGCATATAGGGCCTTATAGTTCTACAAATATCCACCTGAAGGAGTTGAAAGTTGGCAGGTTAGCTACATACACAGAATTAGGCATTGTTTGTGCCCTATATACCAGCATGCCCCCATGTATTTCTTTCATCACATGAGAACTTTATAAAGAATGATGGACAGGCTATGAGACAAAGAAATCTAGTCCACAAGAACAGGAAAGCTCCAACACGTTTCAAAGACAGGTGGAAATTCTGATCCTACAGTATTCAGTAACTCTAAAAATATCCTCCACTCAGTACAACAACAGAGCTTCCTTTCTCTCAGAGTAAAGGAAAGGTTTTAAGTTGCTCAGGTAAAAAGAACTATAGTGATGCTTTCCTAATCAGAGATAAATATCAGCTACTTCTGATCTGCTACATTGTCAGCTAAGTAATGACTCATTTTCTGCATTGTTCTCAGTATGTGAGGGACAACAGGAGAGAAAACCTTATCCACAGGCTCCTGTTACACTCAGGCATTTCCTTCAATCTGAGGCAGGCATTATGAAACACAGTGCATTCACAAATTAAAAGCAGAAACACAGTCAGCAATTACAAAGGCTGTTGATACACTTGATTGTCCTGTAGCATTTCAAGGCTATATGGCCTTGAATGGCTAAGACAGGAGAGAGATGTAATGAGTAGGTCTGCAGGTCAGTTTAGTGCCTGAAAACTAGTTCTTCTTTTAAAATGACTCATTCTCCCGTATTTATACACAAATTTGAAGCTTTTCTGAAGATAGGTAGTATAGGCTTCTACAGCAACTTTTTTTAACCCATGTCTCACCTGCTTTGTCAGCTATTTCCCACTGCTAGTGCGCATATGCATCCCAGCTCATAGTCATTCAACTCAGAAAAAGAAATAACTCAGCGTGTCTTCTCTGTTTGGGTACAGGGACAATTGGAGGGCCTGCTGCCACAATTTGACTTGGAAAAGTCAAAAAAAGAGATTTAGTATGCAGCTGCTATGAAACAAGTTACCTATGGATCTGGGCTAGACATAAAATGCCTTCATGCAGCACTTCTGGCACCTGAATATAAGATTAGATTAAGGGCTGAAATCCAAGGCAAATCTTTCCATTGCATCAGAATGAAGCAGTAGATATTCCTTGTGGGAATTCTTGAAAAGCTGTTCTTATCAGGTTCCTGTGTAACTTATGTTTCTTCTAAATGACATGAACTAATCTGATATTGTCTGGTAAGAGTTTAAACAATACTTTGACAAGAGTTAGATGGTCTGCTTCCACTCCTCATCTAGCTCATTGTCTGGCAAGCTGTGTCCTTGACTGATACTCTTCCTATCTGGGAAAAGAACAGCCTTCACAGACCTACCTGATCCTTTCACCTTTTGCTTTTGTATTGAGGATGGATGTCATGTCATCCCCTGAAATATAGTATTTGATTTCAGGTTTCCCACTGTTTTACTTCATTTAGACTCTCTGCATTAAGGGCTACATATTATACAGATTTTAGTAATCTGCTACATGCACTGTCATTCTGCTGTCATATTGCATTATAACCCCTGACTGTAATGCATACCCTGTATAAGAGGAATTTGTGCTGTGGTGTCATCTATTTCAGAGATTCACAGCAAACTAATCATACTGCTGAATCCTGTCCTGCCAAAGCAAGGAGGGTTTAAAGCTGTGACTGCATGCTCTTGCCTGTGCTGCTAGAAACTGGTTTATCCTGCAGAATAGACCTTTTAAAAATGGCATAAGAATTTCTGAGCTACTAAGTAACTGATGGTTTATAGCACCAACTGAAATATGCATTGCTGGCAAGAAAATGGGTCATAATTATTTATATGCAAACATCCATTTGCTTTCATTTAGAACAGCAAACAATTATTCAGATAACCAATAGTGAGAGCAAGTAAATTTCCATCCCAATAGATTTTGGTTTTACATGAGAAGAAACACAAAAAAAAATCTTGATAATATGTGATGTGTCTACTGAAGTAATGTCCCTGCTCCTGGCTTTCTATTGAAGGAATTTGTAATTAAGTAAGCTCTGAGGAAGGTACTAGGAAAAAAAAAAGAAGTGGTCACCATAGTTATACATTCATTTACTTTGGGAATGCCTGGATTGGTCACACAGAAAATAACAGCTTTATCTTGAAAGTCTTTGAGTGATCATCCTAAGACTTTTGCTACTTTGGGACTGAGCATGGAGAAAATACTTGAAATTACCTTTCCAGACAGAAATAACAGTGCTGCATATGTCTAGATAATCTATTATTCCCACCTTCTCCTGAGCACTCAGGCTTGGCTCCTCACAACCCTGGAAGCTGGGCATGCACATCATGCACATCACAGGTCGGACTGTGAATGAGGGTTGCTGGACATTATTTAGAAAGGCAAAATTATACTTTACCTATTTATTCAATTCAAACACGTGCTCATTGCTGGAGGACAACTCGCTTTGGAGAGAGCTAGTATAGGCCTTATGCAGTACTCAAGGACTTCATTTGAGCTTAACCTGTGTTGGGAGATGAAATTTCATGCAGCACTGCTGTTTTTCTATGTAAGGCTGCAAGGTTGTTCTTGGCCAGCCTTCTAATATACCTAATCACGTCCAAGCAAAGTTGTGAAAGACTGTATTTAGAAGAAGAAGAAGAAAAACAAAACTTCATCTGCTTTTCAAAATTTGTTATTTTCCTAATATTCAATGAAAGAAACCTATCAATCCAGCATCATATCATACTAAATTGTCATATTGTAACACACCAATGAAAGAACTGATTAGTCAAATACTTTTTGAAAATAGAGTTTTGCGACACTTCTCTTATTGAGGTACCAGTTTCCTTGGGAAAATGCAAATAATAGTAATAAAAAAGGTATTCATTAAACATCTGAAAAAAAATGTATCTAAACCTCCCTTCCTTCTACCCTGTTTGCATATAGCATTAAGAACTGCAAAGGCTATGTATGGACTAGACAGTCATTAGTAATGAAATATGATCAAAACCAGGATTTATTGGGAATGATGCAAAACTTCAGGAAGCTATCTTTAGTGTGTGCAAATTAAGGTCTGCTGTTCTGATGAACTGACAGGACCGTATCATGCAAAAGAAAGGCAAAGGCAGAACTCCAAATAGTACCTATCACTGCTCATGCTTACCCTCATTATAACATGGCCTGAGGCCTGGAGTATGACTTTTTTCTTTATTTTTTTCAAGCTTTGTAGATTTGCACTGCAATGAAAATGTTTGAAATTGATTTGACTGCTACAGCTATAAAAGTTCCAAATCATAGAATTCAGCATTCACCCAAAATTGGGTTAAAATGTCTTTTCAAAATGGCTTTGAGTAAGAAATATAACCCCATCAGGCCCATTGATCCCATCGTGTTTATTGTGGCTAACTGTAACTCATTCACAAACTACCAGATAGTGCTGGATGAGTTTGAGAAATATTTTTTTGAGGAATATTCTGAGTTCTGATTTAATTTCAATCTCATTCTACAATGTTTTTACATCTCTCCTTCTATCACAGTATTGGGCACCCTCCCATGCTAATTTGTAAAGTGAATTTTACTGAATACCATCTAATCTTATTGCCATAGTTACAACTGAGAAACTGGAGATTGCTACACTGAGCTGAAAATAGTTGAATTGATACAGGGAAGGGGACTAATTCTCATGCAAATCTCCGTACTTGAATACAATCTCTTATTCAAAGAACAATGGGAAGTTTGATCTCTGGAAGCATGGCCTTCTACTGTCTTTTCATTCTGGCAACAATCTGAAAAAAAGGCTGAATGCAATGCATAAAAATGATGCGAGAAATACAGAGCTGGGGAAGAATATTTATTATTATTGTTATTAAAAATAATATTAATATAATACTATAATATTAACAATATAATTAATATAATAGTAATATATATAATTAATATATATAATATTATTATTAATAATAATAAGATATACTATCGTATATGTTATATACTGTCGTATATATATACTGTTATATATGTTATATATGTTATAAACTGTCGTATATATATACTGTCGTATATATTATTATTATTATTAATATATACTGTCGTATATATTATTTGCTGATAGGAAAAAGAAAATGAGTTCAAGTAGTAGAAATACTTATTTTGTTAAAGACCACTGTTGTTAAAAACTGAGCTCCTGCTGCCTGGAACAACAGTTATACAGCCTTCGTTCCCCCCAAGTCCCCTCTGCAGGATACTTTAAACAAGTAGCAAGAAGGATCTGATTGAAGCCAGAACTCTTAGCATTTGAGCTGTTGCTGATTTCTGCATCATCTCTTTATGATGGTGCATTGCACAGATTTTTTTTTTTTTTGTGTTATGAAAAGAGGATGCAAGAGTTATTTCATGTATTGCTCCACATACAGTTGAATCGAGTTCTAAGAGATACATGGCCAAAATGTTGTGTATCTGTGGAAATGACTTTCTGAGGAGATTCTCTATGGTGACCCCAGGGTATGGAGAAAAGATCCTGCACCTAGGCTGCACGTAGGAAGGGGCTGGGGCAGTAGCTTATGTGACAATAATATCTCCTGCATCCACTGTAGTCCCTCTCACCCCAACTCTCGAAGACATGGCAGATTTAAATGACTCTCATTACTTTCTTCTGCACTAGTAACGCAAACATATGATGGGGGAAGAATGTATAATGAAAGAAAACAGAGGTAAAAGGAGAGGAGCATTTAAGAGAAAGGAAAATGCAGGGAAGAAAATGAAATCTGTCTTAGATAGAAAAGACAAAGGAAGGGGGAGAAGTCCTAAGGAGACGCTAAAGTGATGAAGGAAACCAAGTGATAGCAAACAGCTGAAGGCAACCAGAGATTTCAGAAGACGGAAAGGGTGCAATAAGCATATGATACAGAATAATGATGAGAAAAAACTCCAAACTAATCCAGGAGTTGAAAGAAATAAAAGACTTTAATTTGCCCCTGTAGAGTTAGAATTTAAAATCTGTTAGTATTTTCATGTATAGAATGCTCTGCACTTTTTCTAGGTGAAAGAAATCTCATTCTAATAAGTGGGATAATCAGACATATTAATAAAGTATTACAAGTCCTAATATCCTAATATCCTGCTTTACTGGTGAACATCTAGGTTAGGAAGTTCTACACTTAGTCCTGCAAAAAAAGACCTGATGGAACACAAACCTTCAAGAGGACATTGCCTTGCAAAACCAAGCCCCATTACAATTACTTTGGTCTTCCATGATATTCTCTGGCCTCTCCATTGCTTTTTTGTTCCACTCTTTTATATTTTTAAGTCAGACCAGCCCCAACCCTCTCCATGCTTCACAAACATGGCAGCTGAAAAAGAAACATTTGAGCTATTCATTTTAAGCTAGTTGATGCCACCTAAAATAGCACAGTCTGTACAGTGTAAATTTTAACTTAAATCAGATCTTTGAAAATAAAAAAGCCCATATAGGAGCAGCTTGCTCATGCAGCAATGTCTAAGAACCCCCTTGCTACTGTTTCCTGCAACATGAAATATTAGACCACCTGCTGTCCTGAGAGTATGAACAATGTTCACAACTGCAGAGGCAAACATCGTTTGGGTAGGTACTCCACACACTTACCCAACGAAGAAAGCTAAAGTACAATCAAATGTTACCTCAACTACTCAGACCCATCCACATGAGAAACTTTTAAACTGAAAGTGTTCCTTTTGGTAGAAAGCTTGCTATTATTTTGTGCATAGGCAGTGACATTCATTCTTGCTCACACAGAATATGATTGTAGTGTTATATTAAAAGCTGGGAGAGCAGATACCTCCTTGAAAACTTTCTGAAGCACAACCCTATGTAATTCTTATTTCAGCTGCTTCTATCTAGTAGTACTCAAATCATTGCAGAGAATACCTGAACTGGCAGAGAGGAGAAGAAGTTATGTTTTGCTGATGTGGAGGAAGGATAAAATACTTCTACTGGTCCAGATGTCATTTTGTTCTGCTCTTACCTGTTTTCACTGGACTGTCCACTGCTCCTCACCAGTGTACACATTTCTTCTCTGGAACCATTAGTCCTGGAAAACTCCAGGCTGTAGCCCCTGAAGAGTCAGGATCCCTCTTCTCCTTGCTCACAAGGAACCATCCCAGCAGTACTCTGCTCCCCAGAGGGTGGCTTGCTTCTGTCAAGCTGCTCCCCTCCCTCTTACCTCCAAACCAGAGGAGGACAGATGGAAAACACAACTTCACAGGGATTAAATGCCTCTTGTTGGAGCCATCTGCTACCCTGAGCAACACCCCATGCTAATGCTAGCTCTTGTTATTCCTCTTGTAAACCTTTTTTCTCAGCAGTCATGGAACACAGGAAAAGGGATTAATTTTACCCAGAATCACAGAATATTCATGGTTGGAAAGGACCTCTCAGATCACCGAGTCCAATCAACCAACCAAACCAAACCAAACCAAACAAACCACAACAGAAAATCCCCTAGACTGTAGAGCATGTCCTTGAGCACCATGTCTACACGTTTCTTAAACACCTCCAGGGATGGTGACTCAACCACCTCCCTGGGAAGGTTGTTCCAGTGCCTCACCACTC